>VXBO01005302.1:721015-782289 GCA_013400135.1 Rhinoptilus africanus
AATATCCAATCTAAACCTCCCCTGGCGCAACTTGAGGCCATTTCCTCCTGTCCTATTACCCGTTACCTGGGAGCAGAGACTGACCCCCACCTTGCTAGTTGTGCCAGCGGGAAGGGAGACACACAGCACCTGAACGGACGCAGGCAGGTGCAGGGCCTCTGGTTTAATTCATCCTGATAATACTGATTAACAACAAGGGAGCACGCACTTGGCTGATGGCTTTTTTTTTTAAGTTAGAAGAGAGCAATCTCTCTCCTCTACAACTGGCCCCAGAACGATTCAACCCACCCTGACAACACTTTTGCTTCCAACTACCGCCCGAACCAGCCCCAGGCTCACGCCAAGGCCAAGACGGGAGGGTGGAAATAGGCACCGGCCCTTCCAGAGGCGACGGCTGCTGGAAGGGGAGCGGGGGGAGAGCCACCCCCCGAGCCGCCGCGGCCCCCCAGAGGGCAGCCCCTCCGTTTTACCCGCGGGGAGACGGTGGCCACAGCCTCGCCGGGCGACGAGGCCGGTGGCTTGTGAAAGCCGCCGGGCACACGGCCGCGACCGCGCTCTCCCGCCGCCCCCCTCCACCCGGCAGTTACCAATGCTTCCCATAGAGCCAGTGCCCGCCCCAGCTCAGCAGGCAGACCCCGAACGTCGTTTTCTTCCAGTGATTCCTCAGGACCTTCACCGCCCTGGCCATGCCGCCGCCCCCCCCAGCACGGGCCGGCGGGAACACAGAGGCGCCGCCGCTGCCGTCGCCCGACCCGGCCCGGCTGGAAACGGCTCCCCCGGCACCGCCGTTCCGGGCACCGGCGCCTCCCGGCCCGGCGGAGGAGGACAGGCCGTCGGGACCCGCCGGGATCTATCCCCCGGCTCGGGGCGATGGATGGGGCTCTGTGTGTGTGGAGAGGGACGTGCTCCCGGCCCCCGCCGTGCCGGCTGTGGCCAGCCTGTCCCCCGTGAGGAGATGTCCCCCGTCCTTTTTACTGTGCCCCAGCCTCGGGCCCTCTCTGCCCGCAGGCGCGGCCGGGCCACCCTCTCTCAATTAAATATTGAGTGTTTTCACCCCACCCGTGTCCCAGCCCTCGCGGCCTCGCTGCGTGGCCGCGTCCCCAAGAACGCCAGGCCACCAGCAGCCATGGGCTCTAGCCAGCAAGTCCCGGCCACCAGAGGAAGCGGAGGGGAACCGGAGGCGTTCTGCACGGCAGAGGACAAGCGTGCGTAGGTGTTTTTCCCCCAGTCATAGAAATATCCACGATGGTGTCCGTGCCCCCCTCCCCCCCAAAAAAAACCCAACCAGAAAATATTTCTGAAAATATTTCAGAAGAAAAGTTGCCTGGGAAGCACCTGGGTTTTGCTGTTTAAGCCCCAACAAGGGGATGTCAACGTGGACCAAGAGAAATGCCTCCAACCGTGCGTGGAAGACAGACCATCCCCGCACGGACCCCGCGGAGCCGTGAACAGCACAAACGTCCTGCCAGGGAAAGGCGGAGACACGACCGAGGGGCAAGACCTGCCCCCATGTTGGGAGAAGCTTTGGGACCATCCAGCGGTGGTGGCCCCTTCCAGCGTAAACTCCAGCCATAGCTTCCCGTGGTGCCTGAAAGACGGAGAACAGCCTCAGACGCTTCACAGAATTGCCGAGTGGAGGTGTGTGTGGCTAATCCTCAAAGAGAGCCCGTCCTATGAGAAAGGAAGGCAGATGGTGGGCCCTTCAAACGAACCGCTGGCTAAATAAGTGGTGTGAGGAAGCAACACTGCTTTTGTAGACCCCTGTGCCGCTCGTGACAGGGACCTGGGCTTGTGGAGTCAGGACAACAAGGATGCAGTCTGTCAGGGACCAGCAGGTTGGGATAATGAACATATCGCTGGGCAGAAGTTTTTTGTTCAGAGTGGTTTTTTCCCTCTTGCAAAACGCCATTTTCAGCAAAGTCTGAACATTTACAAGAATGTCAAAGTCAATAAAATGGCTTTTGTGTAAAGAGCTTCCGCAGTCCTTCTGCTTAATGATGTTTGGATGGGATGTGAGCAGTAACATAAGGGGGCTGCTTGAAGGCAAATCTGGGACTCTGGGTATGGAAAAGTCTGTTCCGCAAGAATCAGGAATCACGTTGATGCAGTAGATGGTCAGAAGCCACTCTGCTGTTAGTGTCAAGGAAAGCAGATTAAATCCTATGGATTAGTTTCCCTGCTACATTTTGGGTTTTCTTTTCCCTTCATTTTGTAGAGTAGAAGATTTGGGCTTTGTTTTCCTAAGAAAAACTTTAAATTATCATCTCCTGATGAATATTTCAGGCACACCCTCATCCAGTAGCCATCACTTCCCACTTAGATATTCCACATTCATCTGTCCAGTGCATCTCAATGTGCTGAGTACATGCACTTGAGGCGCTGATGAATGTTCCAGGTGGTGCGGAGTGATTAAATGTCCTACTTTTTTTTTTTTTTTGGTGTTGTCCTACTTTTTGTGAGGATTCAGGTGGTGTGGCCAACTGCTAACAGCAACGATAGCAACAGATACTAGTACTTTCATCCTGCTTTCCTTAGCTTATGAAAAGATTGTGTGCTGATAAATACTTTTCCAATTTGTAATTCTCATGAGGTGCCACAAATAATTTATAAGGATCTGTAACTTCCTATTTCACAACCAAGTCTACTGAGTACAATTGTGTTTATTAATGATGCTTCCAAAACAAGCTTGAATTTTTAAAATAAATCCTCTTTAGTATGCCAATACATGTTCCGAGCGATCAGAAAAATGCTTAAATGTATGAAAGACCTGAATCTCTCTAAAAACGCTGAGTGGAAATTTTCCTGAGTTCATATGCATGAAAACACGTTTAGTATAAATTAGAAATTTTAGCTCAAATGCTAGTTGTCTTTCAAAATCCCTAGCAGAGGGACTTGACGCTGTTCTGAGCAGGGTAGCTGGACTGGATGAATCATAGAATCGTTTTGGTTGGAAAAGATCTTTAGGATCATCAAGTCCAACGGTAAAACTAACACTGCCAAGTTACCACTAAACCAGTCCCTCAGTGCTACATCTACACGTCTTTTAAATACATCCAGGGATGGTGGCTCAACCACTTTCCTGAGCAGCCTGTTCCAATGAGTTACCGAGGTCCTGTCCCACCTCCACCATTCTGAGACTGTGTGACGTTATCTGAGAATTTGGGCTGGTGATTTGAGATGGGGCTTTTCAAAGAGAATTGCCCTTAGAAAAAAGAAGCACTGCAAATGACGACAGATTGTGCACTTGTCTCATTACTTGGCTTTACTTAGGATGCAGCGTCCGTTCCGAAATCCCTCCTGGCAAACACGTGTGTCCTAGTTTTTGGCTGTGGCCGTCTGATCACCCTCAAGGAAGATCACACCTGCCACGCTGCTGCATGTACCCTTTTAGATCTCCTAGTTTTTTGTATATCATCTGACTAGAAGTCAGTATTAGAGTATGTGCAATGGAAAATGGGAGGATAAGGGTTGATCTTGAACATCCTCCAAATTATATACTGTAGTCATTTTTAAGGCCAAGTAAAACAACTGCTACCTTTTCCAGAAAACTGCTCAGAGGAGGCTGGAATGTGTTCTGTTTTCTTAGGGTGGCTAGATGGTTTGTGTAAAAAAGAGTCATTTGAAAAGCTGCTCTGCAACTCTAATACTTGACCGGGGATGTGTTGCCTAGAATTATTGCACAAGTTTTTTGTGATGACAGGTGGGTGTCGCATCCTATTTACTCATGTCTGACCCATTTTTGAGGAGCAATTTTTTTATCATTCTATCTCTAACACCAGTGCCAGGCCTGGCAGCAGAAGAAGCCTCAGATACATGACCATGCTTTAGGGACATATTTGCTTGTAACTTTAGGGAAGTCACATGCTTCACCATCTCAGTTCTCTTCTTAGCCAGAGAATATGGGTGAAACAATAGAGAGATTTTTGTCTGCTACTGGGCAATGCTCTACAATTGACAAGGACACCGAGTGATTTAGTCTCCTTTTTTTGTCCAGCACAATCTGTCCTCAATTCTCACCTCAGCTAACTCTTCTGGGTTGCTGTTTTTCTCTTGTGGTCATTTCTCTGGGAGTGGGATTGAACATATGTAATCATTTTACCGAAGTCACTGGTTTCATCACTTGGTATGCAGTTTTGAGTGGAACCTTCAAAATCAGGAACAGAAGTCCTATTCACAGCCACCGTGTAGTACTAGTGGGGCTTTATTGAAATTCGTGGTCTGAAAGCTAATTCTAGACATGTTGTCTATGTGGCTGAACTGGGTGACCCCCTCCTACATCTCCAGTAAGCTCTGTATCAGCACTGTACAAAGGCAGGGGAGAGCTTTTGCATGACGGTGACATGAAGGATATGTGCCGGTGTGTGCATAAAAGAAAGGGCCGTACCCAGTCCAGTATAGTGGTTCTGTCATCCTTACAGCAACAGAGAACCGAGATCCCTCTGCCTGCTGGTTATTCTGGCATTCATGACTCAGGTAAGGATGGGCTGAGGGTCTCAAAGAGCAGTGCTGTCAGCCCCATCTCCTGCCATCAGGAGCTTCCTTACAAGTAAAATGCAAATAGCCACTTGTATTGCAAAGAGACCAAATTTGTTGCTCTGTAGGAGCTGAACATTTGCCACATCGCTGTCAGCCCGTGTTCCTGCCAGACCAAGGCAGCGATGTTTCTGGTTGCAGCCTCCCCCCTGGCCCGCACTCCTTCCCTTGTTACACGTGATTAATATCACTGTGGCCAGGGCGACAGGGGAGAGCATCTTCACACAGCCTTCGAGCTTTTGTGCACCTGATGAGAAAAACACCAGACTTCAAATGTCTCCGTGCCTCTGGCCCAGCGAGGGAGGTTATCATTTGTTTTGCTTTAATTCGACAACACCTGAACACCGAGCATGATTTAAGGTAGAGGAGAGCCCTTTTCCTTGGTGGCTGGGAGCAGGACCGACCGAGAGTCTCTCCAGACCAGGCTGTGCGATGGGAGCTCCAGATTTGCGGGCGCATCCACCTCCAGCTTTTCTCTCCCCACCAGCGGTGGGCATAGGCTGGGCTGCAGAGACAGCTCTTTCTCTCCCTGTCCGGGGGCCTTCCTGTGCTAGCTGAAATCTCTGTTGGGCTTCCCAGTCGATGTTTCTCTGCTTCTCTTCTCCAGGTTTTGTGTCCAGGGCCTGAAGTTGTTCCTCCACTCTGTGTCCCAGGTCCTTCTTTGTTCCACCCCTGGCCACCGTCCTGCGTGAGAGAGGGGAGTGCTGCAGCCACTGGCGCTAATCAGAGAAAGTTCCTGCTTGTAAGAGCAGACAAAGTTCATGATGGATTCTCTTGCCCTCTTTTCCAGCTCTGCCTAGAGGTGTGAGTCCCCAGGGTAGTCATGTCTGCAGTCAGTGCCTGCTCCGCTGACTTGGAGAAAGATCTGAATTGCACTGGCAGGGTTTTTGGTTGGGTAACTCAGAGAGACTCTGCACGAGAATAATATCTCCCCTTCCTTCCCCTCCACGCTCTTTCTGGGCTCTTCTGTAAGCAGAACACGACACGAGCTTCACCCTCGCTAGAAGGAAATTCAGGAGCGTGCCTAGCATATTTCTACAGCAAAACCCACCACCTTTACACCCTGCCCCCTCTTCCCACAACCGAACTATTACACAGAAATATTCCCCGATTCTCAGAGTTTATTAACCTTTTTTCCAAGGGAATGAATAGAGATATTCACAGCTTTTGAACAGCAGCAGAAACCCATTAAATTGCTCTGTGGCAATCTTGTCAGGAACTTGTTCCTTTAGCAGACACGTTTCAAATGGCTCTGCACTCACTCCCAGCCTATTTGGATTCAGTAAATGCAGGTGCCAGTGAGGCATTAGGGCAAGCAGCTCTGGACCCCTAAGCTTTAAATGTAATGGGGCGACAAAAATTTCTCTCAGTTTTAGGTCTCAGAGCTGGGCAGAGATATTAAGTTGTTCCTAGCACCAGTTAGATCTCCTCTGGGTCTGCTCCAAATGAAGGAACAAGGACTGTGTCTTGGGACTGGGATTGATCCATTCATCCAGCAGCCCAAACCCCTGCACAGAAAAATGTGTGGCAGCTCCGGTGCTAATGTGAGCCGCTCTACACTCTGCTTTTCAGTGAAGGTCTCAGCGAGAGCTACAATGGGGACATCATTTTCGTTACTGGTAGAGGTTCCTACCCTTCAGAAAGCCCTGCTGACCCAGGCTAAGGTCTCTCATCGCTGAGCTGATGCTGTCACTCATCTGAGCTGCTGTTGCTACATACTAAGGGGCTCTGCATAGAAAATAATACGATACAGGGAGGGAGGGAGAAGGAGAGAGACCAAATGCATGGTGTGGATGTGCTCATGGGATGTGCATGCCTCTCTAAGCAACATCATTTTTGGGAGGGAGGGAGAAGGAGAGAGACCAAATGCACGGTGCGGATGTGATCACGGGATGTGCATACCTCTCTAAGCAACATCGTTTTTGGGAGGGAGGTAGCCATCATCCAGTGTGCTGGTAACGCCTAACCTGTCCTGGGCTTCCATCTGCAAGCGCGTGTTTTCACTGCTGCAGACAGAACCTGAGTGGGTGATTTAGACCGTGAGTATCTCCATGCGGGCATTTTGCTTCTGGCAGAGATTAATGCTCATTATTTAATTAAAAAAAAAAAAAACAAACAAAAGTCAATCCGTGTTCTCAACACTTATCCCTGTTGTACAGCTGGATGAGAGATAGTGCAGGAAATTAATTTTATACTGTTTCTTGATTTCAGTGGGTCCGCAAA
Source organism: Rhinoptilus africanus (assembly GCA_013400135.1). Taxonomy (NCBI): domain Eukaryota; kingdom Metazoa; phylum Chordata; class Aves; order Charadriiformes; family Glareolidae; genus Rhinoptilus; species Rhinoptilus africanus. The sequence goes on from VXBO01005302.1 coordinate 727,772, forward strand.
TGTGGTGTTACATACTACTTACCTATGTATACATTAAGATATCACCTACCTGAAAATCCAGCTGCTGCCATATACCACCCTGGTTGCATCCTATAGCCAGATGATCTCACATTCAGAAGAGCTCCTGAAAGCTGCTAATACATCTCTAGCAATGATTCATTTTTCACTGAGGCAGTGACATCCTAATCTACGGACCAGATGGAGTGGGGCCTTGGGCAATTGTAATCAAAGAGCAACAGCCACAGTTTGGAGAAAAGAGAGATTCCCAGTTGGTTTCCTATTAAATGCTTCTGTTTTCGTTTTGTTTTGACTCAATCGTGTGCATCACCATGGCCCACTGAACACATCTGGCTGACATCTTAGATCGCATACCCAGCACATTACTGTGTTTGCTCAGAGTTTCACTTCTTCCAAAGTCAGCGGCGATGCTCTGTGACGACAAGTTGTTTTATCCTTGTCCTTAGGTGGAGTTGGGGCAGTGACAGAATCAGTCGCAGGCAAAGGCGGGCTGAGAAAAATCCATCACTGTAATGACGAGCCACTCCTCCCATTCCTCTTCACAAGCTAAATATCTTTGCCTCTGTAGAAGCTAGAAGATTAATTGACTTGGATTCTGGAGCACAAAATATGGCCACTTAGGAAAAGTATAATCCCGCCAAGTTACTATAAATTGATCTGGATCAGTCTCTGCCAAAAGATACATCCTACATCTGATACTCATAATGCCCTTTGCTTATGAATTGTTACTGGCCATTTCAGCGGTCTGTGAAAGAAAGGTCTTAATGTTTTCAAGTGTTGATGAATATATAATTGTACTTTGATCATTTTTTTTAAATTAGTGAAATTAGAATAAAATCTGATAGTCTGCTTTTTCATTGTCTCCCAGCTTTCATCTGTTTCAAAGGTCATCTTTTTACTCTTCCCATGAGGAAAACTTGCTGGAATTACAGATTCTGTCATATATACTGTTCCCTTAGGTTTTGTAAGACATTTGAGAGTTCCTCCAAACATGTTTTCTGTATACACTCTGTAGCATTTTCAGAAAATGTATTTCAACAAGCTCTGCGGCTAGTTTGGGTTTTGGAGTTTTACATTGCATTTATCTTTCAGACAGTTACTAAGTGATATGGCTTTACGAATCATTGGGTTTATTCTCGTGTTATTAATTGATGTGTTAGTTATGACACAGGCATTGCTTTTGAATTCCATGTAGTTTCTTTCACTGCCTACAGTGTAGTTTCTTTGAATTTGTATCGCATTGTGATCGGGTGTCAGTTCAAAGGCCGGCTTTGCTTTTTGTGCTGTTTAGACATTCTTAATTCTTTTTAAGGATCTCTGATAGGATGATGCTGAGGGCAGTGTAAGACTCTGGGACTTGGCTAAGCTCAATTAGAACAGCCTTGTCTTTTATATTAAATGAAAGCAGTTTGAGACACAGTTACCAGCCGCTACCTGTTAGCCGTGCTCTCCAAATGCACCGGCGCTATTGACTCCATTTATATAACATGTTTTCTTGCTTTGCCTTTCTAAGAACAGATGGGAAAAGTAATTTAAGTACCGAATACCATAAGGTACCTGGAGTAAAGTAAATTAGGGAAATACCATGAGTGAAAAAATGAAGCAGTTAAACTGCTAATTTACAGTTAAGAATTAACAGAGAAGACAAGCTTTGCCAAGAGACAGAAATCACTTGGTTCAGAGTGAATCTTGCAGAGGATGGACAGGGCTCTGGTGTTACAGATACACGGAGAATTCCAAGTCACTGAAAAGAGGGGAGTCAAGATACCAAACATGTAAAAGAGTTTACGGATTTATACACACAGGCTACATAAATTGGAATCATGTCCACTTTATGACAAAAGATGCAAGGAGTACTAGGGATTACATTGCTTTACAAAAACATATGAATAACAACAGAAGGAATGTACAGGATGGGTAAAGAAAACAAAGACGGCACCACTTGCTTAGATGAAAATTAGCAAAAATGAACAACGCAGCAGCCAAAGATGAAATGGTCTGACTGGAAGTAAATAGAAGATTTCTTTTTTTAACTGTTATACGGAAGCAAATGTGTTGCCAGAAGTATTTTAGCAGTCGCTTGTAGGAGAGTCACACATAGCAGAAAGTAAATATGGAAACCAGAATGGACGGTGATAAGCTTATTAAGCACAAAGAAGTATGTGAACAAAACTGGAAAATAAATGGTAAGTATATTGGAAAAGGCATAATTTTTAATAGTGCCCCAGGAAAGTTCTCTGCTGAATACAGAGCAGACCTGGAAGAACCTCCCCCCCTTGGCCTCGTGCTACCACCTCCTCCCTGCACTTCTTGTCTTTAGGGAAGTTACCCATAAATCAGAGCCAAAGAGGGGATGTTAACAGGGTGGTTGGCCAGCAGATGATAGAACAGGTACCGTCACACTCCTTTTGTGGACACAAACATAGTATCTTCCAGTGGCAGAACTGCCAGGGCAAAAACTAAGCAAACAAAGCAGAAAATTCTACATAATGCAAATAATGCATGAATAAATGGCATTAACAGAAAAAGTCAAATGAGTAGATCATGGGTGAGGTGGCAGAGGAGGGTTTGTCCACACAGATGAGGAAAATGTGTAAAGATTCATGGGGATGGTCGGTAACATGGAGACATTTGCCCCTAATCTAATTGCTCGCAGCAACCGCCTGGAGCAGTGTTGCGTGGTGGTGTTTAATGGATGTGCAGTGTCAATATTAACACAGAGTCTGAGAAAGTGAAGGAGTTGATTAGTGGACTCTATTCCAATGGTTCACAGCACAAGAGTGAAGTCATGCACTTCTTTCTCCAAGGACACTCTTAGTGGGGCTGCAAAGCTACGCTTAAAGCTGCGAAACAATGGCTTCTGCGCCATTGATGCTAATGAAAAGTGATAGCGGCATGTGCTAGTAAATAAATAGATTTTGGCTTTAATTCACAGAAAACAGTGTTTGCTGAAATTGGCCCTGTCACGCTCACTGAGATGGTCAAACCAGTTGCTCCTGGGAATTACTGTTTGCAAGTTAAATGCACAGCTGGCAGGTATTTTGGGGGCCCAGACCCACTCCCTGTGTGCCAAGGCAGTAGCTGCAGCTTAGAATTAGATTTTCTGTGCAATGATCTGACTTAGAAAAACAGCCAACCAAATATCCAAACTTTTGTCCAACTTTGAACAAAAGATGAACTGTGATTGCCAGAGATATAGCTGAGAGAGACACTGCAGAGAAAATAAATAATGGTATTATCAGAATTGCTATTAAAAAGTAAGTAGAAACTCTCATTAATTAGGATCAAAATGGATGTGTGAAGGTCCTTCAGGGACTGAAAAATCTAAACGAAGAGCCAGGAAAATATTCCACAGACCACTGGAGGCACTGAGAAAGCTGGTAAAACTCACCGTATATGCTGAAAATGCACGTGATTTAGATGTTTCATTTGGATGACAAAGGGCAAGCTGGAGAGCTTGTGTGTACGTGTGCTGGTTACCATCACTTTATGAAAACATGAGCAGCAGTGAATTCACTGAAGACTGTCACCTCCAGCACACGATCAGCTACGTGATTGTCTCCAAACCCAAGAAAGGAGGGAGGAAGGGGGCAACGTGTCTGTTGTTTCACCCAGGAGAGGTGAGGATCTGTGGGTTCACGGCTACTGCTTTGTCCTAAGCCAGCACTGCAGATCCAAGCAGCAGCGTCAGATTCCTTGCACTAGTGCTGATCCTGAAATGTTGCTAAGCATCGATTTAGGAAGGAAGACGTTATCTTAAGACCATGGCTTTGATGGCCAACCTTTGATGGCCCATCACTGATGTGCTGTCAGGCTTTTCTTGCTGTTACACACGGGCAGTGGGAGCTGAATAAGACATAAGGCAGAGCTCTTGAAAGCCAGGCCACTTTCTGAATACACAGATTGATTGCTTGGACTTGTCAAAACCTCACAGTTCACGACCCAATGTATTTACGGGAGCCCCACTGCCAGTAAAACTGGCAGCAGGACTCCCATAAATACACTGAGTCATCTCCAGTGTGGGTGCTGAGTCCCACCTCCACCACCGCATCCTGGGCTGTGGGGAACCACAGCTGTTTGCCCACTCACACCCTGGGTGAGGCTTTGTCCCACAGCCTCGCAAGCGGATGGGAGAGCATGGACCAAGCATCAGTCACCAGCTATTTCAGCGTAAGGAAATGCGTATCCTGGTAATTTGGCAATAATTGTATCTTGGGTTAATAGCCATTGATATCTTCCCTCAACAAGTTTATTTACTCCATGACATAGTCACTGTGTCTTAAATAGAAATCACCCTCAAGGTATCATCTAATTATCTTCTCCTCATTCTGCAAATCTGTTTTATATTACCAACAATCTTATTACTGCAACTGCAACTTTCATTAAGCAAAGAGAGGACAATAAAAATATATACAATAATAGCAATTAAATTAAGTTTAAATCTCACAATGTGTGTTGGATAATTCTAGAGCAGATTGTTCTCATAGATTTTTACCCATTATTTTCTAGCTCTGGAAATTCCTGTTTCGATTACAGGGTTCTTTTCTAGAGTCTGGCCATTTTACATGACCCAGTTACCACAAAATGGCACATTCAGGACCAGAAATGGTCGTGGAGCCCAGCCCTTGGGAGTGGGGAGATCTCTCAGCAGAGACAACATTGCTGGATTCCCACGGCAAACACCAGTCCCTGCCCAGGCCAGCCTGGGGGGCTGCCGCAGACACGGTGAAGCTGAACTCTGTGACAATGATCCAGCGTCTCTTGGGTACCTCAGATGCTTCCAGGTGAGATACTGGATGGTCTGGCATGGGACTAGGAAGCCATCACTTTTTCTTGGCTCCTGATGTTGCACTGGGCAAAGTAAAACCGCAGAGGAGTTCTGGGCCATCCATGTTCAAAAGACTGAGGTCTGATCCTCAGCTCGTGGAATTAAATGGAAATACATTCAGGAAGAGCAGACGGCGAGATTTTCAAGCTGTTGTTGTTGCCTATCAGCCATGTTAGGTTATATTTAGCTCTGTTACACCTGCACAGAGCCACCTGAACATGCATCAAAACAATTCCCGTCCCTAGCTTTGATCCACACTGTCTAGTCCAACAACAGATCATCATTTGTCTCACTGGTAAAATAACTGCTGACAAATGTAAGGTGGTGGTTTTTCTTTCAGCTGCAAATGCATGAAAATATATTTGGAACATTTTATGGGTACATTGCACACCTGATGGAAATATTTATGACTGCTTGCTCTCTGGATATATCAAAAATAACCTCATCCAACTTCACTATTTTTATCAACTCCACTCTTACATTTAATGTTCATTCTGGCCTGGAAAGTATTTTTTCTGAGTATCACAGATGAGTTTGTGACCTCTTTGGTATGCTCAGACAAATAGCTAAAAAAGAAATCCACCCCTGAAGTAATGTAGGCCCCATTAAATCACGGAGGAGGTGGTATGTTGTGAGGAGATGGTACGTTATGTGCATGTGTGTATGTGCAATTTCTGTGTGAGAGAGCGCCGAGGCAGAGGGATGTGCCTGGATTTAGTTTGGACTCATAGTGGTTACTGGTCATTGCCTTTTTGTGCTGGCCCAGCCCCTTTCTATTTTGTATTCCACCAAATAATTTAGATCCCTTTTTATTTAATATGCAAGTTTGCATTTACCTCAATAATTCAGTATTATTATTGCAAATATAATAGAAGTATGGAGCTACCCAGTTACATTTATCAGGAAAGCGGGCAAAGGCACAACAAATAGCATTTTTTTAAAAAACTACAGAACTCTCCTAAGTCCATGAAGAAAGAATGAAATGGGAAGTCGGAGGATAACATCCCACCCCTGCTGGTATAACTGCCTGTAAATCCCTTGTCCTTTTCCCCTGCCTCACCCTTCTGTAAGGGCTGCACTTGCCTACAACTATTTTCCTGTGGAGAATACATCACAGATGATGCATGCAGCCAGTTTTAGGAGAAATGGGGGGGTTCCTAGGCCACAGGGGCTCCCACTACGCTCTCAGAAGTGATGCAAATCTTCCAACGTATGAGAAGCAACAAGAGGTTGAAGCTTCCCCTCTGCCCAGCTCCCCCGTAACTCACATCCTGCCGTTGCACACTGCCAGCATTTGTTCTGCTGCCGTGCTGTCTGGGCTGAGTCAGGAGAAGCGAAAATGCAATCAACTTTAAAAACCCCACAAACACACCTGAGCTTACCTATGTTAGGAGTTAGCCCAGTGCTCTGCCCAGCTGCGGGTCCCACTCAAGACCCTGTTTCATCATCCTTCTGCACGGTGACGGGGCACCCTTACTCTGTCCGGGGCCACTGAGGAGCAGAGATGTTTCTTTTTCCGAGAGGAGTTTCTGATCTCCAGCACCCTCACACTGCTTAATGGGGGCTTCCCACGAAAATCAGTAACGTGGTTCCTCCTGGCTGTTCTCTCGTTGGGATGGAAGCTGAACAGCAGACCTCGGGAACAGGGTTTGCCCTCAACCTCCTCTGATCGCTGCAAGCAAAAGGCAAGTGTTTTCTGAGCTGGCAGGAGTGAATGTGACAGCAAAGGAGAAACGAAAGGGGAAGGAGAACAAAGGGCTCCACACAGAGGTGACACCCTTGAGGGCAGAGCTGGCTGGCTGAGACCTTGGCCTGCTTGCAAGAGCGTGTGCTGTTTGAGACTGGATGCAGGCAGCGGTGAGGCAGTAAAAGGCTTTTTATTTAAGGTGCTGACACTTGAGGAGAAAATGAGAAAAAGAGAGGTGCTAAAAGAAAAATACATTGCTTTTCATTCTTCTGTCCTCTTGCCTCTTCCTTAAATTTTATGGGATGAACTCGCTCAATTTAAGTACTTGTCAGCAAAGGTCTGACAGGACAATCAAGAGCCATCCACAGTGGTGGCTGGGAAAACCACCGGAGGCCAAGCGCTGGCAGCCACCTCGGCACTGCCGGGGGGCAGAACACTACTCTCCGCCACCTCCTTCCTTCTCCCCATGCAGTGAACCTTGTCCATGACCTCCTGCATCCCCATTATCGAGTCCTGCAAGCCCTCGGGCCAGAGAAGCACACTCTGTGTTCAAGAATAGATGAGCATATTACTAATAAATGCGCGACTCGGATCCAGCTCTGCAGAGAAGTAGCAAGGATTGGTGAAAATTAATTTGTTTTTGCTGGCAAAATGGCAAAAGGTGGCTCTGGGACTGTTTAATACAGACTGGGACTATGCCACCTGGCAACACTTGTAGCAGCAGCACCTCAGCAGCCTTCACAATAAGCTTTTGCGGATGTTCGCCTCCATCCCTGCTCACTGGTGGGCAAAGGAGGGCAGGCAGCTGGGTTGCAAGGTCTTCTACAAGGCAGTTCAGGATGGGGCTGTTCCAGCCAGAGGAGGAGGAAAGCCTGGCTGGCTGCCCATCCCGAGACACAGCTTTCCTCAGGGCATCTTCCCGCCTCTGCGGGTAAGTTTTAAGTTGCCAGGTTTAGCTTGGGAGCATTCAGATCCTGCCTCAGACAGTGTGGATGTTTCCATATCATCCTCCCTGGTGGGCTCCTCTTCAGGGCTCAGACCCAGAGCAAAGGGCTGAACAAGGGCAGAGCCTCCCAGATGAAAGCACGAGCAGACGCCAGGCACCTTTGGCAGGAACGGCAATGACAGCTGCGACGGGCAAAGGTGTCACCCAGGACACAGAGCTGCTGCCACCTGCGTCCACTGATTTGTTTGGGCCTCCCGGGAAACTGTGCATCTTCATGGAAAAAGCTAAACTCTGAACGTAGTATTTTTAGCCTGGTTTCCTAAGGAAATGAAGATTCTGTCACTTCATTTCTGCCCATCTGTCCCCGTCAACCTTTGGATCTGCTGGCTACTTGCAAATGAGTTTGATGGAGCATTGGAAGTCTCAAAAAGATTTAGATTAATTGAGAAAATCGGTAGCTGGGGAGAGAAGTGCAAGGTAATGCATGAATCTCCATCTGACAGAAGGGAAGGAAGGGAGGACTCAGCAGTTGCCCGTTCTGTTTGAAAGCTCCTTATAAACCTCAGCACATGGTATTTTTTGCTGCAAACATGGTGGGTAGAGAATTCCCAAAGGGAACGAGCTAGATTAAATGAAGCGGAAACTGCAGCCTGTCAGAGACACCCCAAATGTGAAACCGAAAAGTCGAGGCTTTGTTCAATTCACAGAGCAACTTGTTTCACTCTCAGCCTCCTTTTCTCTGACAGGTTTGCAGGAAGCTTGCAAGAAAACATAACAGAAAGGGAGGAAATCTGCCTTGCCGTGAAGATGGATATTCAGTTTTGTTTCGTGTTTTACCTAACAAGTTGAGGGTGCCCATGTGTCTGCATGTGTTCACGCCTGTGTCTGCTCACTTAAAGTTTATTTAGCCATCAGAAGGCACATCAGAAGTACTAAGCAGCTTTCTGCACATGGTGGTTTCAAATATATAAGGCCAACTCCAAGTGCCGACTGTTGCTGTGAAGACTTCGCCTGTGCATTTTATTCCCTTTTCTCACCCTTTGGCTGCCTCTGCTTTTCCAAATCACGTGCTCCCTATGGCAGGGTTTATTTCTCCCTTTATGTTCCTGGCATGCATTCTGAGTATTGCTGTGAATACGGTTAGCAAAAGCCAAAGCAAGACCCCTAGTGCCTCCAGTTCTCCTGTTTAATACCTCCCGAGATACCCACCACCACCTTTGACTGAAAGGGCTGTCTCTGGGGAGCTGAGTGGGGGGAGACGGTGGCCCAAAGCTTGGTCTCTGTGACCTCTCTCCAACTGTATCTGCTGTCAGTACAGCTCTCAGGCTGCTGGGCATGCCCTTGGGCCACCAGCTCGTTTCCTGGCAAAGAGCTGAGCTCTGTCAGAGGGCTTTGCTGTCACGGCCAGCGCAGGCTTCGCTCTGAGCAGCCAGCTCCAGGTGAGGTCCTCGCTGCTGGTGACGGCCCGTTTGCATTTCAGAACTGAGAACACCAAGGGTTTATCTGAGGATGGGAAGAAATCGCTGGGAATTAAGCAGTTAAGTGCGGTTTCTTGCAAAGAAGTGGTCAGGGGTCAACCTTTGCAAGTCAACAGCAGATGCAGGGTGGCGGAGAGAGGGTGGTTGAGGCACGCTGGGGACGCTGGGGCAAGCATGGGCCCCGCGTGGTGAGCTCTGGGGTGGCAGCAGCCTCTGCCGCTCCTGGCTGGGGACAGGCTGACTGCTGTGTTCGGCGTGGGTTAGCAGGCTGGTGAAATCATCGCTGAGCTGGCGCAGCTCTTCCACTTCTGTCTCATGCAAATGAACAAGACCACACTCAAGCAGGGAAGGAGCAAAAATTTTAGTAAATGTAGCTGGTTAGGTGGTCTGGTTTTGGTCTCTGCAGGAAAAGAGCTCAGCCGTGACTCTTTAGAGGGCCCCTGGGGAAGAGCCCGAAAATGTAATGGAATAATGAGTGTCGAGCTATGAAAGCATTTCATTACCAGCATCTTCACCCCATGCAGCCCCAGTCTGCTGCAGTTATCATGTGTTTCTGACAAGAAAGGTCACTGTGAGATTATCCTGCCTCTGAAACAGAGCGGCTGCACTTCAGGGAGAGGGTCCTCGCTCCTGTGTGGGCACAAAGCATTAGCAGATACCCCAAAGCAAAGGGAAAGCTGCACTTTGGGGTGCTGCTCAGGAACAGAGCAAGGGATTTCACTGCTCTGAAGAACTGGAGTTGTTGCCCCTGTCCCTCCTTTCAACCTGCTGAGGCCCCACTACGTTGCAGAGGAAGCCAACGAGTAGATTTCTCTCTCCTAAACCTAATTCTCAAAATATTCACTACTTCCCTTCCTAAGTCAGTAGTTACCTCCCTTCACAACCAGGTGGAGACTTGAATAGACAGAGGTATCTTTGAAGGTGATGGCACTAATTCGAAGCGGGAGTCGGACCACGAGAGATGAACACTCCTGCTGCGCTTCCCAAACCATGAGCTGCCGAGCGTGGGTGCCCGGCACAGCAGAGGGGGCAGAGTCCGTGTAAGGCAGCCTCAGCCCTTGCCTTCCCGACTGAGACAGCCTAACAAAGGCACCGCAAGCCCCTTGCTCCACCATGGGCGGCTTGTGCGATGTTGGGTTATTTAAATCCCTCTGTTCTCTGTTTCCTCTGTGGTGAAATACCATTAAGGAGCCCTCCCTTCCCTTGCTCGCTGTCTGCTTTGTCTAGCTGGACTGCAGGCTCCTACGTGGTGCTGTGGCGCTGCCTGGTGTGTCCACTTGTGCCAGAGAGCGGGACCCCAAGAAGTGAGCAGCACCCTGCAAAGCAGCATGGAGCCTGCAGCAGCAGGGCTGGGTGGCCCAGGCACTGCAGGGGCCCAGGGCACCGCCGGATTAAAATACAGCCCTCAGGTGGCTAAGTTTTGTTTTATGCACAAATCTTGCCCAAAGTCAGGCCACTCTCTTTCTGCAGTTCAGGCCCTTCCACAGTGGCATCTCTAACTCAGCCTTCAAGGAACAGCCAGCTCCCTTGGTTCATGCTCTTCTTCCTCCTTCCCCGTACAGGCGCTGAGCAGTGGAGCCCTCTGCCCTGCATCCACGCTCCCAGGACTTTCGCTGCCGTCACCACCACGAGAAAGGGCACCTGCTTTCTCCTCCGCCACGAAGCCAGCTCTACGGACTTCCATTTCTAGCACCGATGAATCACGTTGCCTCCGCTGGTGGCAGAGAGCAAAGACCTGAGCAGCGCCTACCACCAGCATTTGCTGCTAACCAGAGAGGGTTCACTAAGCAGATGCGGACGGCTGGGTGGGCGGCTGTGCCTGGCAGCATGGGCAGGAGTAGGCAAGAAGAGGAGACTTTTAATCGAAAGGGTTTTAATCCCTCATGGTGGCGAATATGCCACTGTACAGCCTTTGCTCCCTTTATCTGCCCTGGGGAGGTTGCCAGCTTCTCTACCCCCTGGCCAGGTCTTTCCCCTCCCTGTTCTCTGCTTCACTCCACAGACTTTATTTGCAGGAGCAGGTGGGTCACAAGCACTGGTAATGCAAGCGATTTCACTCAAAATGTGGCAAAACCAGGCACAGCCTCCAAGTTCTGAGGGTATCACCAAGATTTCTCATTTACTCGGCCATTAGTGGCAGGGAAGAGGTTGAGGAATTTATGGTAGTATTGATGAGGTTTTTGATGGAGAATTCCCTTTTATGCTCCTCTATTCAGAGCCTTCATTTGGTGCCTTACTGCACTTGCTGTTTTAGACAGCACCTCCTCGAGGGTAGGAAGGATTCCATCCTGAGCAGGAGATTGTTTTTTGTCACTGCAACCCCAAGTCTGTTGCTGAAAAACATTCAGCTCAGGAAGAACGATCAGCTGGAAAAATGTGCCACCTGGCAGGACGTTTTAGGTGCCTCCTTATATTTGACGGCGAGATCTTCATAAGTAACAACTGCTGAATCAGGTCAAAACAGCCAACACAGACAATTTTAATATTTAACACCATACCCAACAAAATAATCACATTTTAAAAATAACTTGCCTGTGTTTTTTGTGATAGTGTAGTTCTAGGTTAATTACTTTGAAACTCATTGATTAAACAATTACAAAATTGTGGTTTTCTCTTTGATCTACTCTTTTGTTTTTCCTCTGCCCGGACAGTTGAAAGCGCTTTTGTCCCTTCCTCTTAATTTCTGTTTATACATTTTGGGGTAGTTTTTATACCTTTACATTCGTTATGAACACTCTGATGTTTGGGTGTTCAACCTGGGGCACCTGCAGCCCAGCTCCAGTTGCCCACTCAAAGCTGCGTAGCAAATGTCTGTCCGACTGGTTCCTGTTGGCCTGAGGACACAAGTGCAGTGAGGAAGCACTAATATCAGCGCAGCACTGCGCCTGCCAGCTTCCCCGCAGCCTTTGCAGCTGAGCACCGACAACCCAAAAGTCTGTATTTCATATTCGGTTCTGTTTGTTTACTGGGGGAGGGCTAAACTACTGCAGTGTCTCTACACATTTCAATCAAATTGTGGACTTCTACAAATTAAGTGGCTCCAAAAGGGATTAACGGTGTTAGAGTACATGCAGTTCCCAAGGCTCCAGCAGGAATCAATCACTTCTGTGACAGGCAGAAAAAACTCCCCATAAATAGCCAGGTTGAGAGACTGGTTGTGTTTGTAGTGTTTTGTACAGCGTTTCTGAACAGAAGCCATCTAATAATTATTATTAGTGGTTTTTTAAAGAGCATTTCCAATACCCCATAGTTCAGAGCCCACCCACCTCTCGTTCTGCTCTTTGTCCTTCATCCTTCAGCTGGGGATGGGGGTGGTGAGAGGTGTCCAGCCCCACTCCTGACACAAGCAGACACAGCCGCTTAAAACACACAACATGATTTTTTTTTATTTGTTTAATCAGTTTACATTCCACAATTGACAGTTTACTTATTTATTTTTTAATTTTCCATGAACAAGTTGTTTAGTTAGTTACCAGACAAGATTTTAATCGATGGAAATACAGTATTCTGTGCCAAACTGGATAAAACCAAAATGAAACAAAATCAAAACAAAAGGAAAATTGTAAGATGTAGCCAGTTTGTCGGCAAAGTCCTGTGATGCTTTCTGCCACTTTTGCCTTTCCAAATTACAGGGGTTTGCTCATTCTCCCTGTTAGATCCCTGATCTCAACCCTGCCACTGAAATGATCCTTCAGGACCACAGTCCTGAAAACACTGATGCACCTACATAAACACCCGTGTCTGCAGATTAGCACCTTGGAGTAACGGAACAAGAAGTTTGGGTTTGTTTCATGTTTAAACGATTTCTGTTCACCTCTCCTGCGACAGACTACAGGAAGAAATGGAAAGCACAACACACTTGATTGATAAGATGTCGCTTTACTTGAGAAATTAGCCACCACACTCACATCATACCAGGACGACCCAAGGCAATAGTGGGTTGTTGGCGATGTGTTGTTAGCACCGGTGGCCACAGGAGCCACTTTGCCTCTTGCAGCAGCACGGAAGTCAGAACCTCGCAGGACGTGTCACCCTCGATTACTTCTGACAACTGGATGTTACTACCCAAAACTCATTAAACTCTGCGCGGATTGGCTAAAAAGTGCTCCGCTCGGTTGAGCGGCTGCATACACAGTTCAGATATCCCTGACAATGCCCGAAACATAATCAGAAATGGGCATATTTTTGGATTTTCAAAATATGCTAAACGTTAATATATTTTAAAGTAATTCCCAATCTAGCAAAGCAATTAGGCATGTGCCTAGCTTTAAGCATGGCGATAGCATCACTAATGGGACGTTCATGCTTGAAATTAGGCAAGTGCTTATGTGCTTTGTGGGATCAAAGCTTTGTAGCAGTGCTCTGATGAAGTCAGGATCCTGAGTGTCCTAATCCTGGCTTTCACATTTATAGCCACTGCAGATTTGGATAAATCAGCTACGGTCTGGATTTTCAAAACGGCGGAAAACAGAAGGCTCCACTTGCAGCTAGTCGAAGTTGCGAGGGGGAATCAAACCACTAAATATCAGGTCTTTTCCCAGGCTTTTGGCTTCCTGTCTCTAAAATGGCTATAATACCTGCCTGCCTCAGACAGGTCTGATGTGACTCATACTTGTAAAATTTTCTGAAGATAAAATATGCCAGATAAATGCAGTGTATCAATGCATTTCTCTGAATAAGCCTGAGTATTGTGGCATTCTAGGTCTTTTCTAATCCAGCTTTGATACGTGTGTACGGCGCTTAGAGGAAACATAAACATCTGGCCAAGATGCAACAGCATGACAGATGTCCTGTACCAGTCATATTATTTCACTTGTGAATGTCCTAGAAAAGTGCTGACATACTTCAATTCACAAGCATTTAAGTGAATTATTATCCTAAGCCTTCCAAAGTGTCAATTAGAGACAGTGGCGATTGCAACTTTTGCCATTACCAAAGGATGGTTATGGGAGATATTTAATTTCTTCTGAGCAAAAAGATGCTTTTTCTTAAGGAAAAAAGGACCAATGAGGGAGTCAAGGAAGGCGAGCCCTCTGAAAACTTTTGGCCAGTGTGGTAGCTCATGGCTAGGGTGAACATTACTTGTGGCAGAAGAAATCCTAAAGAGCAAATATCCACACGAGACGCACCTACTGTGGATGGAGGAGAGTCCAGTGAGTCTGATTATCACTGACCCTTGTGCAAAAACGCGAGTGGCTTCACACAGGCGTGTTTTGCCATGCCTGCACCAATTTGCCATAGGAGTGCGTGATGGCACAAGTGTGAGACAGCGACGAGCCAGACCCACAGCTCTGAACTGGCCGAGCGCGGTGGGAGCTCAGCAAAGACCTGATGCTTCAGGTCTGTGATGTGAGACGGCCACGGGTAGGGCACCCATCCCCCTGCCTACCCCCTAGGATCGCCCCGGTGCCCAGGCATCGCTGCTCTCCCATGGGAGGCTGTGCATTCCCTCCCTGCTGCAGGGCCACAGGAGGGGTTATGGCTTTCGTTAGGAGGAGAGACAGGGTTTTTTAAGAGAAAGTGGAAAATTATCCAAGAAGATAATATGGGGATGGGGGACCAGGCAGGCCCCTCTTGGTGAGCTACACCCTTGGCAAAGTGAGTCCGGCAGGGAGGACAGCGTGCATGCTTGGAGATGCAGAGCTGTAGTAAAGAATGGGAGAGAAAGATAAACTGGGATGGAGTAACCCTTTAGACCCACCTCCCATGCCTCCCATGTGATGTTGAGAGGAATCACTTTTTAAAAGGAAGTTTCCTTTGACAGTACAACTCTGAAAAGTCTGCAAAACCCTCCTGAGACACAGCGAGTCAACAGCTAACAGAGGGACCTTTGAGAGTCCCACACCCCAGGACCGTCCTTATCCCTCTCACAGAGAGGGAGGGCAGAAGGGCAATGATGAGAATTTAGGAACATTCTGAAAAGTCTTGCAGAAAATGGTTCTGCATCCTTAAACTTGATTTATTCTCAAGCTCCTCCTCATTTTCAGAGTTCACTCTTAAAGCCTTTATTTCTTTTTCACAGACATCTCAAATAACAAAACAGTCACATATGCAAGAGCTGGTATGGAATGGGATTTAGAAAAAACATCTTTACAGGAAGCATCTCTATATTCTCACACAGAGGGAGGAAAAGGAAGAGAGGGAGATACATATCTGACTCCTCAAAAAGGGAAAGGGAGGAGAGGAATATCAGGATGAAACAGTATGGCTTGGTCAAGGTGGTACCATACTGAAAAATATCTTTTGATCCCTGGAACTCAGCTCTATCTTCCACTTTCTAGCTAAAGTATTTCCCTAAGTACTGGTACACAGTATTGAATCTTTACTTCACAGGTCCCTGCAGGCCAGCTGAAGTCCCTCTTGCCATAACCTTTGTGGTATTTTTAAAATTAAAGTTGTTCTGAGATGGGTAAAGAATTGTCAAGTCACTGGCTTAAATTTAGCTGTAGAAATAAATAGTAGTGACCATATGTTGGCACACCATCCAAAGTTCACTCAGCCCCGGAGTTTCCAGAAATCAGTTTAATTGTCCCACTCCTCTGACTGTGTTTGTTTTGTTCAGGTAAAAGACGGGAATATACAAGAGCTCCAAAGTTCTTATACTGGGTTAAATCACTAGTCCTTCCAGACAGACTTGCTACGCAAATTTTGGCTCTGAGGTGCTCTCACCATGAGATGGAGATGTATGTTCAGCCTTGTCAGAGCAGCTTTCTGAGTAATCCAGTCACACTTCATTCTGTTGTTGAGTCTCCAGTTTAGTTTTTCCGAGGACAACGATAATCCCAACAATAAGGAATGAAATTGCAATCTCTTTAATCTCCATGTAAGCTGTTGTAAAGCAGTTATTAACATTGAAAAAAAATAGGAAACTACCCAAACTATATCTTGGAGGGGATTTTTTTTATTATTACTGCCAGCTAGATGACCTTTTTCAGGGCAGTTTGGGGACAGAGTGAGAAAGTAACCTTTGAACAGCCTAGATATTCAAACTTTTAGTGTGTAAATTCACTCTGAACTGCTTCATCAACGATGAGGACTGACAGAGAAAGGTGAAGAGTTCAAAACAAAGATCTCTGACCTCCAGCACTGGGACTACCCAGTAGTCTGTGCCTGAAGACCACTACCAGGAACTCACCTCGAATGCAATTTCTAGGAGTTGGAGCAAGCCCTATCTTTTGCAGACATTTTGCAGTTTGGGAGAAGAAGGCTGCTGTGAACATCTCCTTTTCCTCCAACAGTCTTCCACAATCAATATATGCGTTTTGCATGGTGAGCCAGGCCATGCACCTGAAGCACACGGCACGACTGATCTCCACATGGATGCTCTTCTGCACTAGGTCCCTGATTCATCTCACCAGGATTTAAGACCTTTTAAGATCTTGGGACCACCCAAGATAGGTGAGTTGTCACTCTATGGAGTGAGAGGGAGACCCTAAAGCTGACTTAGATGTCAGTTTTACTGGTTCACCATCTAGAAGTGACTGTCTAACTTCATTGACTATACAAGAAACCAAGGGAGACAAGCCCATTAACATAAGGGGCTTGGTTAAGTGCTTAAGGTTAATGGGGATGAATTCAGGTCAAAAAATCCAGGCCTTTGCGTAGCTCAACTTCATCCACAGTGGTGCCCCTCAAACCTAGTGCAGAAGAACAGCTCTACAAAGAGCCTCTTAATAAAAGATAAGTGAGTCCACTGAGAGTGCTAACGTGGAACAGAAATTCTGCTGTGGCTTTTTCAGTCCGTGTCTTTTCCTTAGAAAAGCCCTTGAGACCCAGTCCTGTAACTGGGCATACGTGTGTGGATGCGCGTGCTGCTGATTTTAGTGTGGTACCCCTCCTCGACTGGCGCAATGGCAGAATGAGGATTTTCCTGGGAAATAATGATTAACTTGCTTTGATTTAAATCTGAGATACATGAGGATTGTGAAAAAGAAACAGTCCTTTGCCTGAAATTCTGTACATTGACCTCAGGTTATTTCAGGCAATCATGAAGCTATGGACATTTTTCATAAATTTACAAATATATATACATATATATACATATATACATGTATATGTGTGTCAGCCTAAGAGCTAGATTTATCACTGCGTTATTCCAGCCCCACACAAGTATAATGATTGTTTTTTACAAAAAGAGATTGGTATAAAGTTGGAGTGACTTAGCAGTGACTGTTCCTGTGTCTATGCAAAAGATCCTTAAGTGGGCTGACATGTAAGTCATATAAACAGGACCCAGTCTTACAGTTGTTAATGAAACAAATTTCCCATTGATTCCAATGACCTGTAATCAAAGGGAATTTTATTTGAGAAAGACCTGAAAGTTCAAGCCCATGTTAGGTACAGTTTAGAGCTTTGAAAGTTGTCATATCTGTCATACTAGGCCTCAAAATGCTTTAAAATAAGTTAAGTTGCTGCAGAAAAATATCTTCAAAAGTCCCCAAATATGCCTTTCTGTGTAAGTAGGGGAAATTTTGTCCTGCAAAAGATCAAACAACAAATACGTGAATATAAACACTCTAAGTGATGGAAATTGCCGGGTAAAAATAGTAACAGTTTAAATTAGATGTCTGTGATTGTTGGTGGTGCCCAGGAGTTATAAATAATTCAGTACACTCTAGCTGAATAGTTTAAGGCTGCACTTTTATTTTATTGTCCCGATTACTTGAACCTTTTTCTTATGATCTATATTGTTAATGAATAACTCTTCATAAAAAAAAATGCAGCCTTATGCTCTACAGTCAGATGAAAACTATGCTCGAGCTAAAATGTCACAAGAGTTTAAGCAAATTAGGAGCGTATATGGGTTTTTTTAAAAAATTATGCAGACACCAAAGGCATTTAGTGTTTTACTCCTATTCACCATCTGAAGAGGAACTGGATGCTGAGGCTCTTTTTTGTAGCTGGCCCCAGGAGACTGAGCCATATCTGATTCACGCTCCTTGGTGTCTACATCACTGAAACTGGGGCAAAACCCGCAGGTCACGCAGCTTTTTGAAGACTTGACTCTTTTTCTCATCTACTGCAGAATTGCTGTCGCTGTTTGGGTATTTCTGACCAGCTAGCAAAAATAACAAGGCCACTTGAAAGGAATTGCCTTTCCAGAGATACTCCCCTGCTGCCACAGATAGGGCTCACAGCCACGGGGATGTGAAGCTCCCTGCTGTGCCGAGAGGCATTAACCACAGTCTTGGTGCTGCCGACAGCCCGCACAAGCCCTCCGCAGAGGACAGAAATAGGTATCCTGCCATGGCATTGCCTCTCGGCACAGTGGGATTTTTACACTAGGGGATCATAAACTTTTCTGATTTGGAGGTGATATGGTGCAATTTTTTTTCTCTTGTGACTATGGCCATCCGTGTTGAGAAGCACCTTGCAACAGAGGGCTGCAAGAACCAGTCTCGTGAATACCAAGGCTGTCATTCTAACGTGACTTCAGGGTTTTCCCCTTAGCTTTGTGCACTCAGAAAGTGACACCTGTATGTATGTCACACGAGTGCTTAGTACCAAGGCCTGTGCCACTAGAAGGGAGGAAGGACTTGTGGACACAGCTGCATTTTTGGAGGTAGAATGGCTAGCTCAGGACTGTCTGGATCAGAAGGAGGTCTGTAGAAACCCTGTACTGAAGAGCACTGATGGTCAGCTCTGGAAAGTCTTGCTGCAGTGTTTCAGGATGTTTCTGCCCTGAGCTGTTCACTGCCTCCCTTTTTGCTGGATGTATCTGCCCAAAGGCAAAATAGACAGAAAGAAACATGTATTTGTGCCTCAGCTCCTTCCTTTCCCTGCATCTCTGGGATCAGAACACCATTGGCAACTATTTCTTAAATTTCCAAATACATTTTGGTGGTGAATACCCAATTCATCCCAGTTGTATTGTGCTTCCCCATGTCTCTTCAGCAGACCGTTTCCATGCTATCTGCACGCACAACCTAACACGGACGCAGATGGCATCTGAATTGCATTGCAACTCCTGAGTTTAGTACAAAAGAATAGAAAACAAACCATTATGCTGCATTTTGCCATGTATTTTCTCTCTATATAGTACACATATTTACAGGTTACTAGCGCCCACATCATGTGGGGTATGCATGTGTGCGTGTCTAAGGAAGGAGTGGAGTGAGGGTGTCCATGTGTATACACCCTATGCAAGAAAACTTTTGAAGGCGCTTTCCGCCGCTCTGCAGGAGTGATAATCAGTGAAGGAAAAATATAAAAATGCAGCCCTGGAAGGGACTGACAATTCCTGCTGCTGATGCTGTGGGCAACATTGGATTGTCCTCACGTAACTCTACCAATGCCTGTCAATTCTCACCTATAGCAACTGCTGTTTGGTTTCCTTTTTTTCACTCCCCCACCTTCCCCTAGAGATAACCTATCTAAGCCTCAGTTATTTTGATTGCAAGTCTTTCCTGAGCAAGGAAGGACAACTGATCTGTGATTCTGGAGTGCTTTACTAGAGGTGATCAGCATTTCATTTCCCTCTTGTGGCCTATATTGAGGCAGTCACCTAGGCTCTTTCTCCAAGTTAAATCCTGAACATGTGCAAGGCATACTGCAATTAAATCGACAGCGTTGTATCAGGCTCCAGTTCTCCCACTGATTTCAACAGACATCAGACCCCCCTCACACCAGCAGTAGGCCATTTGTTTTGAAAAGTGTTGTAATGTCTAACTATGGCTCTGAAGAAGGCTGTAAGATTGGGGTATTAGGGGGCAGACAAGATGGAAAACCTAAATCAGGGAGAAAAAAAAGAAAAACGTAACATTTGATGACAAAAGAGTAGATGTTGTGAGTGTGTAAGCACACATTTCATTTTCAGTGTTAGCCAGGACCAGCAGTAAAATGTTTTCTGAGGTACCTGATCCAAAACTCACTGGAGCCAAGTGTAAGCTTTCTATGGACTTTAACACATTGTGGAACAGATGCATTATATTCCTTGCTATTACTGGAAAGAGTGGGGCTATAAGTTTTGAGCTAAGCCCTGTTTTATGAGTTTTTCAGCTTAGACTGGCAGAATCAAGAGCCTATGGATATGGCCTGGAGTTTGCAATCAAACTTCAGCCTTGTTTGAAACTCAGCTCCTGACCTTGGCAATTCATCCATCGCTAATCTTTACATGCCGTTTGTGCTTCATGCACACTTTTTACTCTTTGTCTCTCAGCGGTGCCTGGCAATCGTTCAGAGCTGTCTCAGTTTTTCACCTTGAGTCCTCACTTGCTGGCTAGATGAGCACAGCAGTATGGGCCACGAAAGAGTGAAAAACCTGGGGGCAAGGAAATGCAGCGTTGGCTTGTGTGAATGTGCCTGAGCACTGCTGTAGCCCTCCTAGGCCTATGTAGAGACACACAGAAGAAAGACCCCGAATAATGTATGTCTTTATTTAAGCTATACTTGGGAACATATTATTTCCTCTCCATTTCACTGCCGGCAGTTAGCTTGGCACTCAAGAATTAAGGACAGATTACAGTGATTTTATTCTGAGCTCTGCTTATCAGTGGGGCTTCAGGGATGAGCCTGATTCAGAGCTCCGGCGTGGTGGGTAAATGGACAGCCATGGAGGCACAGTATTCCAGGAATCCTTGGGAACTTGAGATACCCCCTGCATATCAATCCCCTCCCTCACCAAAGTTCTTTTATTCACCATCCAATGAGCTGCACGACTAACATGCCATAGCTAAAAGTGGTCCCAA
Source organism: Rhinoptilus africanus (assembly GCA_013400135.1). Lineage (NCBI taxonomy): Eukaryota > Metazoa > Chordata > Aves > Charadriiformes > Glareolidae > Rhinoptilus > Rhinoptilus africanus. The sequence continues at coordinate 748,416 of VXBO01005302.1, forward strand.
ATGACTTGCAGCTACAGGAAAGCAGAATACCTGCACTCTCCTGGGAGGATGAGGATCCGCTGTTTAGAGGACTTTGCGGGGTGGGATTGTGGGGTTTTTTCCCTTTCATTTGTTACTGCAGCTGGAATAACATTTAGAAAAGTAATAGCAATTTTTCAAAAGCAGTATTTCAAAGAAATTGTTCTGGTCACTGGTGGTTTGTGATCCACTTGTGACTGTCCCTTGGGTAGAATGAAAGAAAAAAAAATAACTGGAAGTACTGTAATATTTAGATCAGGGAAGATCAGTTGTGTGTTTGCAGAGAGGGAGAAGGGAGAGATGATATATACAGATGGGCAATGTGAGTCAGGAATTTTAACACGCAAATAGCTTTAGCTTGAAGAAGAAAGTGTCCTATACAGTACATAAGATACAGAGCACATGGACTCCTGCCATGTAGCCCCCTCACGTATACAGTGCCCCCGGCAGGGATGGACAGCAGAATCCCATGTAGGTAACTCGCTGCGGTCACAGGACAACTTCACTGTGCAATAACTGAGGGTCGCTACACGTAAAACCTCAGCCTGCAGGTCGCAGTGGGTTGAGCCAGTTCATCCTGCATCCCTAGGACTGGCATTTCATGACATCTGCGTTCATTGCAGTCAAGTTCCTCTGTGGTCTCTGGAACATGGAGACGCGTTGTCTCAGCAGTGCAATATGAAAGGCCACGTGAGGGAAAGAGCCTGCCAGCTACAGACCCCACATTACCATCTCATGGAAAGGGAAACCAAAAAACCGCTGGTACATCAGGCTAGGACAAGAGTGTCACTTTACAAGGGTGGGATAGGAAAAGAGCAGGGGCTGGACTCTGCAGGAAGCTGAACATCATCCAGGAAAACACATTCTTAACTTTAAGCGTATGAATAGACTACCAAAGTTAAGGGGATTACTCACATGCTCCAAGTGAATCACATGCTTAGGCACTTCGCCAGAGCAGATCTGAAGGACGAGCCCCTTAATGCTGGGATCACAGCTAACAGATTTCTAATTAACTACTCCTTCAACTAGAAAACCAGACACTAGTCAAAAAGCTTGAATCTTTGTTTAGAAAGATATTTCAAAGCATCCCCAAAATGCAGAAACTCAGACTAGATTGCAGTGTGCTTTGGCTCAGGATAGATGGAGACATTAACCATTGTAAATGTGGATCTGGATGTATTTTGAGTCAGCCCTGCTGTAAAGATGAGTCTGAGACAAGAGAACGTGTGGTGGGGCTGTAAGCCCCCTTCAAAGGTATCGAAGCACGCAGGGCTCCTCCTGGTTCTGCAAGTAACAGAGGACAATTCACAATATCCCAAGGTGGGTTTGCCCTTATTTGAGGCAAAGAACAAAGAACTGGTGTTTGGACAAATGTTCCCTTTGGGGATCCAGTTTGAGATTAAGGTTATAAGATCATCTACTGCTTCAGACACTTAGTCCCTTAGGTTTTTAGATGCTTCATAGCCACACAGGACTTACAGAGCCTATGCTATAGTGCGTGGAACATCACAGAACTGGTCTAAAGATCCAGGGTTAACACTTGTCTCTTGCAAATAAAAATAGTCTTAACCCTCTTCCACCATCGCTACACACAGACAAACACACAGGCTCATACACAGCTTGCAAACCAACACTGTCAGAGAATAATTCATCAAGGCAGAACTTTTTTCATGCCAGCTGCAGAAAGGAAGCTTTTGAGAATCCATGAAACAGCAAAATAATTTGAATTTCTTAAAATCTTACTGCTATACCTCTTTCAAAACTGGATCTGCAAAAGAATACGCCCTGTGGATTGTCACGGACCACACAAGACTGTACGTCACCACAGGAGCTCTCGTACTGCTTTCCTTGCCACAGGACATGATGGTGGACTCCAGCCAGACACCTCTGTGCCATTTAGTTTACCTGGGTCAGCCCAGGTATCCGCGTTCACATGAAACACCTTCCCTATTGCACTCAGCACTGCAGAGGAGGAAGGAAGTTTGCATTCAAAGCTGGTTTAATAAAACAATTACCATTTTTCTAAAGCATTAATCTCTTAATCAGAAGATGGCTTTTCTCAAAATTTTTCATATTTTGAAAAAGTTCATGAAATTTTTTATAGGTCTCTTTTGGTTTTCAGTTATTGATTTTCTGCTTTTAGTTTTCATTTAGCTTTTCCAAGAGCTGTTTTTATTTTTAATTTCCTTCTTCACTCCACCAGTAATTCATCAGCCTCCTTACCTAGTAGGCACTTGCACAGTTAAACGGTTTCAAAGCTTTTCAAAACCACTCTATTTGAAAACCTTGCCAGAAAAAAAGCAATAAACCAATCTACTTAAAAAAGGAAGTTTCTTCAAAAGGCATTTTCAACATGAATAAATAAATACATTCTCCAGTCAGATCTAATGGAGAATGAAATGACACAACTTCAGTTGCCAGGGATGGCACTTCAGTAACAACACACTGGCTTGTCAGCTGGCATTGGCATGTTTGGGGAATTTGTAGACCAGAGAAAGTAAAGGCTAGGTAGTTGAGAAAGAATGAAAGCAACTCAAATCTACCATACTCCAAAACATCCTCCAGAAACGTCTTTTCTTTGGGCACTGTTAATAAAACAACGTCATCACACAAGGCGTAACGAGGAGGGGAAGCAGGGCTGGAAGGGGAATGGCTGGCTATTCAATTGTATTGCAGAAGAATTATTTGTTGGTTGGATTTTTTTTTAATCGAGCAAAATACTGTTCCTTGCCAGCTGTAAATGGCATGAACTGGAAATTAATGCCTTCATTTATGTGCAGTAGGCACAGTTTCAACGGGTTGCCTCCTTCTCCTGGTGAGTTTTTGTAGATGCAGAGGATGACTTTTATTGAGCAATGAGGATTGATGACATGCATCTATCATGTAAGAAAGCATCGCTGGTACTATCCCTGAACTAAGAGCATGTTGGGTTGAGTTGGTTTTCAGGAGGCCTTTTTTCTTTGCCCTGGCTCCCTTTGCCTGTATGCTCGTCAGTGGTACCCTCACTCCTGCACATGGCCATTCAGTCATCACCTCTTCAGACTCCCTTTGGTTACACCCTTGGCCCTTTCACCTCACCTTCCCCTCATTCACTGCTCCCCTAAAGGACCCGCTGCCCTCACAGCAAAAATGCTTTGCTTCCCCTAAAGGCGTTCACCCGCCTCTCCAGGCTTAGCTGTTCCTTTAGCTCTTCTGGGACCTATGACCTGAATGATGGGAAAAGCAGAGTGAAGGAAAAAGGAGACAATGGGAAGAGAAGCAGCAGGAAAAAGAGAAAGACCAAAAAAGAGAGAAAGTCCCATTTGAAGATTCACAATTACATCATACAACGCTTGAGCTCATGAGGAATGGATCTGTTCTCTGCATCTGACCCTTTTGCTTCCATCTGTACGCAGTTCTCCCAGATGGAGAGTGGAGTTGTCCAGTGAACCAGGGCAGTTTCCAAAGATGTGGGAAGGTCTTATTTGGCATACGTGAACACAACAAGAGGCATCTCTGACTTCTCCCTTACAAAAATTAACTCTCTTTTTCTCCTCAGCAGTGGCTTTTGCCCAGTTGTCTTAAACATCCGAAACGGAAACTCAATGAAATCCCACTCCAGTGAGTATCTGGGAAGAACAACTGCCAGGGCTCCTCCCACCTCCCTTCTCCCTGGCTGGTCTTCCCTTGGATTCACTATCCTGAACTCTCAAATGCTCCATGAAAACAAAAAAACATCCTGACATCCACCAGAGGAGACACGCTGTCTCAGACCTGACGGGTTTCCTCATGCTTCTGCCGTTGCAGTGCCTCAGTCTCAGGCCACAAACACAGCATGGATGGTTTAGTGGACAATCACATTGCAATGTTTTAAATTTTTCTTTTTCTTTTTTTTTAAAAAAAAAGAGGGAAGAAAAAGTTATACACACATGTATCACAGCATTTTCAGAAGGCCTTCTGCTGCATTTACGTTAGCAGTTCAGCCTCAGTTGTAAGCCTGGATGTAAGGCAGCTGGAAGATTAAAACTGCATTGTTGGAAAGTCCGCTGAGATGTCCTCATGGAGTTTTTTTTGTTGTTTTTCTGTTTTTATTTTGTTAGATCCTTTTGTTACTATTATTTTCACCTGTTTGCTTCTTTCTAAAGTTTGGCAGGCAAAGAGAAAATGCTTTTCTGCTTTTCCCCACACGTTCTGTCCATTTTGTTTTCTGTGTTTTAAGCCAAAAAAACCCCCAAAAAAACGAAAAAAACCCCAAACCAATGACAGGGCAGGCTTCTGTCATTTTGTTTTAAGAAAGAAAAAGAAAGTGGGTGGGTTTCTGATAATGATCTTGAGGAGGTACTTTGTAGAGGTGGCTCAAATGCTGGAATTGTTTCTTTGCTTGCTGTTTGCATTTTCCCTTCTGGCTGCAATGGACAGGCTTTTTGTCCCCCCCACCCTCCATGTCCTGTACAGATTCTGGTTCCAGATCCCCCATAGGAACCCCCGTTCCCCTTCCCAAATGGCAGTAGGTGGGTGCAGCTGTATGTTCATTTGACCTCTAAGGTATGATGCTGAAGTTAAGAGTTGGATGGAAGAGCCATGTGAGAGAAAAGCTTTCCCATCGTTGTGAGAAAGAACGAAGCAACACAGAGTCCGGTGGAGATGTGAGTGCCATGTCGGACTCAGCTCTACCTTGGCACTGGCATTAATTTGAGATTATATATATATATATAATTATATATACATATATATGCATGTATGGTATACATAGACATATATATATATATATATTTATGTGTGTGTGTGCATTTGTTTGCTATTTGTTTTAGCACACTGTCCCATTCTCAGGTCTAGATTTGGGGCAGTTGGTCCTGGGGACAGGTTGGACAGAAGGGGCCAGGGTGCAGAAGAAGCCAGAGATAAGAGTGAGGCCCAGGCCCCCCCACGCACAGAACATGGACCAGCCATAGCCATGGCTGATGTCGTCGGGAAGTCCGTACAGGTAGCGGGGGTAGCGGGAGAGCTCAAAGTTGATTCCAGCCACGCACGTGCACAGTGAAATGATGCAGAAGGTTCCTGGAGGACAGGGAGAAGGGGAGGAGGAGGAGAGAGGAAAAAAACAAAGAGAAGTTAGAAGAGTGATAGACACATCACTTCCCGAGCCTCCTGAGAAGAACTGGTGCAAGCAGTAAGGAAATACCGAAGGGAAGGTGTTCATACGGAAAGTGGCTTAGTCTAGTGGCTCCACAGGGAATGAACTGCGTGCCAGCAGAGCCTTGCATATTGATCTGATGCTGAACAGAGCTCTATGGAGAAACGTTAACGGGAACAGTTTTTTCATTAGGAGCACTCCCTTGGGGACCAGAATGCTTCACAAAAACATTGGTTTTTCTGGAATTTTTTGTTAGACAAATACAGAGTGAATCATTATGTTTCAATATTTTGGGCNAGGAGGTACTTTGTAGAGGTGGCTCAAATGCTGGAATTGTTTCTTTGCTTGCTGTTTGCATTTTCCCTTCTGGCTGCAATGGACAGGCTTTTTGTCCCCTCCACCCCACCCTCCATGTCCTGTACAGATTCTGGTTCCAGATCCCCCATAGGAACCCCCGTTCCCCTTCCCGAATGGCAGTAGGTGGGTGCAGCTGTATGTTCATTTGACCTCTAAGGTATGATGCTGAAGTTAAGAGTTGGATGGAAGAGCCATGTGAGAGAAAAGCTTTCCCATCGTTGTGAGAAAGAACGAAGCAACACAGAGTCCGGTGGAGATGTGAGTGCCATGTCGGACTCAGCTCTACCTTGGCACTGGCATTAATTTGAGATTATATATATATATATAATTATATATACATATATATGCATGTATGGTATACATAGACATATATATATATATTTATGTGTGTGTGTGCATTTGTTTGCTATTTGTTTTAGCACACTGTCCCATTCTCAGGTCTAGATTTGGGGCAGTTGGTCCTGGGGACAGGTTGGACAGAAGGGGCCAGGGTGCAGAAGAAGCCAGAGATAAGAGTGAGGCCCAGGCCCCCCCACGCACAGAACATGGACCAGCCATAGCCATGGCTGATGTCGTCGGGAAGTCCGTACAGGTAGCGGGGGTAGCGGGAGAGCTCAAAGTTGATTCCAGCCACGCACGTGCACAGTGAAATGATGCAGAAGGTTCCTGGAGGACAGGGAGAAGGGGAGGAGGAGGAGAGAGGAAAAAAACAAAGAGAAGTTAGAAGAGTGATAGACACATCACTTCCCGAGCCTCCTGAGAAGAACTGGTGCAAGCAGTAAGGAAATACCGAAGGGAAGGTGTTCATACGGAAAGTGGCTTAGTCTAGTGGCTCCACAGGGAATGAACTGCGTGCCAGCAGAGCCTTGCATATTGATCTGATGCTGAACAGAGCTCTATGGAGAAACGTTAACGGGAACAGTTTTTTCATTAGGAGCACTCCCTTGGGGACCAGAATGCTTCACAAAAACATTGGTTTTTCTGGAATTTTTTGTTAGACAAATACAGAGTGAATCATTATGTTTCAATATTTTGGGCGGGGGGGAACCCTTCAGTTTTTTTGTTTAACTTCAATTTTTCAGTGATGGATCTTATAAAAGAAGGTATTACAAGACACTTGACATGTTCTGCCTGAGTCGAAACGTACATTTGAAATTACTTGGAGATCTTTTTTTTCCAGACTTTTCTTATATCAAAATCTAAAATCTTTCATTATACACCCCCCTTTTAAATATCACTGTCAAAATCATAAAATCCCTCACAAAATTCGGATTCCACCCTCTGCATGATTCCAGTCCCAATCTAGATGCCCTCTGCAGTGTTGGGGAAATCTTCAAAATACCCTGTTTTCCATCTCTGCAGCAATATTTCATTTCTTCATGAGAACACTGCGAGGACTGGCTTCATAACTCTGTCAGGTGGTAAATGTTATGGAAAGTCAAACATTTCGGATGACGCTGAACCTTAGCCCACCCTGATGAGTCTAATTTTGATCTTTGGCCTCCAGCTTCATCAAAGCTAAACTCTGAGCTCCTGAAATGTCACAGTTGCCACCCACACACCATATAATGGATAGCTACAGACGCTACGCATCTGTCTCAAGAGATAACAACTAAAGTCAACATAAAGTTGGTAGTTTATTTTTCCTCTCTAATTCCTCCCCATATGGGTCTCTGAATTGCCTGGGGAGTCCTGGGCACAGAAGGCACATTGCAGGATGTGTGTTATGGTAACACGTGCGGCCAGTCCCGTGTGTTGTCCCGCTCTTCACGCAGAAATCAGTAACGTGCTACCTGTGCAGCATGTCCTGCATCTTTTCACTAGCAGCTGCTGGCGAGGAATCTCCTAGTTTTTTCCTGGTCTCATCTCATCCCTGAAACAGCACAATTCCCCAAAGCAGTCATAGCCAGCCTGGGTTTACTGCCATGTTCTTCAGGTGCCCTTGTCTCCTTCTACTCTTTCCTGCTCCTGCTTCTCTCCTGCAACACTTTTCCTGTTGTTTCTCTGTTGCTTTGCTATTTTTAGTTGCAATTGCATCGAAGAAATGGATTTTACACTCCCCACTCTGAAGACACAGGCAAAATTATGTGGCAAAGTCACCTGGAATCAAGCTCAGAAACTGAAGGCATTTGTAGGAAATATACCACCAAAAATGTGTGGACTTCCCACCATACCTCCTTTGCTTAGTAGGCAGGTCTAAAATCTGTTGGCTAATCTCTGTCACAGACTTGCTGAGAGACCACTGTCACATCCCTCTCTGTTCTCTCCTCTCATCACTGCCTTGCCTATTTGAACTGTCTTTTCTCCTATGTGTTTTGGATTCCCACTTGTAGATACTCTTTGTTGTAAAATTCAGGGAATATGGGAACTCTGAGTGCCTCCTCTAATGCTATACATAGCTCCCAGATGGCCCAGGTTATTCATAAGTCCTTATTTTATGATAGTGCCACAGGCACTGTCTGGACTGGTACATGAGCTGCTGTGGTAGGTACTACGGCTAATTAAATAAAGACTGTCCTCCTGCCTCACAGCAGCACCCAATTAGTCTACAATCAGCGGTCCGGACTTTTGCAAAAGCCTTGTGAGACACCAGGCCCTGGAGGTGTCTTCAGAGATGTCCTACACTGCTTCAACGCACAGAACAGGATAAATGGGGAGGTCTCCCTCCCAGAATCCCTTACTCAAAAATCAGGTTGTTTGATTAGAAGCCACATCCCGCTTCTGTGTTTTACCACGTCATTCAGGTTATCCAGTAACAGGAAGGTGTCTGGCTAGAATGCCGTTGTTCCCTGTGTGACAGGTCAACATGACATTGTAGGATCGGGGGGAAAGGGATGCATCAGAGCCACTGAGCTCTGAACCAAGCTCCATGGCTCATTTCAAATGGCTGTGGTTAGAAAATGACATGAAAGGCCTTTCTTTGCTAGCAAGAACATGATAATTTCGGCACTCTCAAAATATAAGATTGTCAAGAGAGGTGGGTGGGAAAATCTGTGTGGCCAGACTGAAGCTGCATTTGCTAAGTACAAAAGGGAAGGAAATAACTTTGGATTTCAAATACTCCCTGTGTTTTCACGCTTTGTCTTGGCTATTGTGATTACAAGCTCTTCAGTGCAACGAGCGTTGCTTACTCTTTGTATTTGGATAGTGCCCAATATATTGGCACTCCACCTTGCTGGGGGTATTCTGCCCCATAACAAATGAACAATAAAGAAGGAGTAACAACAATAGAGAATAAAGCAAACCGTGAGCGTGGGACTTCTTTTAAAAAAGGCTGCCCCCATCCTGCTCCTTTGCTGAAGAATGTGCTAATCCCATGGCAATAAATAACGACTGCCATGCGCAACGTTAGAGGATGCACAGCACGGTCCTCAGCCAGCCACCCCCCAGTGCTTCTGCAGGATGTCTTGTACGGCACAGGTTTATCAGCCTCCTTAGTGCTGTTCATTACAGACACAAAAAATGCCATTTTTTATACCACCTAGAGGAATCTTTATGGCCATTATACGAGTCCTGTGTGTTGTTTGTATTCAGTCAAGCAAGGAAGTTCCCACCTGTAGTTAACCTGGCCTCTCACCAGGAGAGTTACTGATGAAAACTGGGTACGGTTACTACCTTAGGACTGTTTGGTAGCTTTTCCTTGTGAATTGGCAATCATAACACAAAGGATCATCCTTGCAAATTGCACAACTGTGGGCCATCATAGTGAAAGAGTCATGGGTGGAAGGGATGCAGACTGAGCTTACCCTTGGAAATGCAGCCTCTGCTAGTGCGGGTAAGACACGGAGCTGGGATGGCAGGAGGTGGGAGGCTGTCACTCCTGCCCATGACACTGCCTGCACTATCGACACGGCACTTCAGAGACACCAGCACTGCAGCAAGTCTTGAGCATCCCCAACCCTGAGATTCTTTCTCACCCCAGAAAATAAAATGAAACCTTTGACTTTCCTGTCAGTTTCTTGCCATCAGCGAGATGTCACTTCCCGCCCTACACATGCACTAATGCCCCAGACCCCTGGGCAGCCGCAGCAATAAAAACTTTTCTTTCTTTGTGAAAAACACTCGCCATAACTCTGTCCCAAGCAGACGACCAGACCTCAGGGCTGGTGGTCCAAGGCTTGGCACTTCCGACATGGCACTGGCACACAGAATGTGAGTGACAGACGGTAATAAGAGCTCACCGCGGATATGCTGGTACGCAAGCTGGTCGGGGGAGATAAAGACCGTCTCCTTCAGCAGCTCGGGGAGAGCAGAACGTGCTAAGTTCTTTCTGCTGGGATTTACATGGTGTCATCCTGAATGAAACACTAATGAATGAGACAAGGCAACAGCAGTGTTTTTGACAAAGGAAATTCATGTGTCATCGCAAAATGCTTGTCAGGTGAGAGATGAAACTTCATGTAAGGCCATGTCTGCACCACAGAAACTGCTGTTTGATGTGTAGTCAAACCTCCACCCTGGACTCCTCATCAGACAGCCGCCCTTCCTCTCCGGCTGGTTTTGGCAGTGCCTGTCCTGCTAACGGATTGACGATCAACAGTGGTTTGATCACCTGAGCTATTAAATACCTCATGGCAATCCTGTGTTTTTCCTTCTTACATATTATGGAAGAAGAATATTAAACATTATACTGAATGTCTCTTCCATTTAGACTGGAAGTTTGTTTAGGACAAAGATGAACTTATTTGCTATATGTGTGTACAAGATTGGGGTCCTGCCATCCTTGCTGCAAGGGGCAGACGTGGTCAGGAGAGGGATGGCTGGGAAAGGTAATAATGTTGTTGGTCAAAGCCTAATTCGGTGTGGATTATGAGTCAGAGCCCTTTGGTGTAGCTATTTTAAGCATGATTTTATCAAGCAAAGCTGTGGGCTTCTGCTGCTAGGAATTCTTTTTTTTTTTACAGTAAATGTTCCTTTTCTTTGCAATTAGCCTGGCTGTGCAAGGTGCCTCCGTCTGCAGTTTTCAAACTTCACCTCCAGAGGAGAGCAGAACCGCCTGTGAGTGAACCGACTGAAACACAAGCAGGCTCAAACCATCCATACCAAATATGTCTGAATTTTGCCTCACGCTAGTGCCCCACTGAACCACGTCCTTCCCCCACCGACCTGTCTCAGCTTCCAGAGCGATAGATTTTGAGGGATTTCAGAGGGTCTGTGGTGTTTTGTGAGACAAGAATCGCTGCCTTTCTTAGATACACCGCAAATGAAGGTGAGACTTCATGGTGCTGGTGTGCAAACAGGCCCCGCTACAGGAGCTTCATCTAAACATCCCCCTCCCCAGTATTAGGGATGAGGTGTCTGACTCAAGGAGACGTCACCAATTTAAAGTCAATGGAAATCCAAAACACCAGCAATTACAATGATCTGGTCCCCAAGCCCACTTCTGAGACCCTGCTCTCTACAAATCATTTTTCTCGCTATTTGGAAAAAATTTCTTCCACATCTGACGGAACAATGCTTGTTCTGTCCCTTCCCCCTGCAACAGGCAGAAATGACTCACAAACTAACTGCACTGTCAGATATACAAAGTAAACAAACCAAAAAAACCTGATTCTTCTCCCTTTCTGTTTTTTTTTTTTTTTCAGAGATAAAAATGTCAAGTATTACTTATAAACACTAGTAGATAAAAAGGAAACACAAAGGTATGGATTTTAAGATGTCCTCTGAAATGAAGCAGTTTTCAAATAAATGTGAACCTCTGCCCTTTAAAGTGTTTCTAGTAGCTGCGATTGATGGTAATTTGTGGCCACTAATGTCTTTGGAAGGCGTACTGTTTATTTAATTATCACCACTTTTTTATTATAGGGTCATGGGGTAAAAAGTCTCACAAGTGAAACAACATTATCTTTACTTCCTTTTTGCCCTACTAATTTTTACTATTTTCAAGGTACATCAAACAAACAAATAAAATGAGGTCTCATCCTAAAGCGGAATGTGTACCATTAGCTATTTAAATTATATTACAATCAAATGAAATTATTAAAGAATAAAATGAATTCCCTCCCAACGCAGTGATGACAAAAGCCTTTTGGAGGGAGCAGCTTTGCAGTAAACTCCTTCTGTGCACGGATTAAACGCCTCAGCAGCACGCAGCTCTTGAGAACACTTTATTGCTCTGTGCATACATGCATAGAATATAAATTATTGCTTAATTATGTACTGTTCCAGCGGAAGCAGCTTGCAGCATCACCGATAGGTTGCAGAATAGGAAGGGGTTTACTGGAAAATTGCCCTTATAAAAAAAGCTGAGATGGAAACAGAAGTCTGACTGGGTGACGGAGATTTAGTGCGGTGTCCTTGTGAGGCAATAAACCCACCTGGGTTGGAACTTAATACATTTTTATTTTATACTAAGAACCAGTGTAAACGGTGGGGTCTATAGCGGTGTTATGATATTGCATTATGGCCACTGTCAGAACGCGGTTTGCATTTGGCCTTTGGCCTCCTACCTCAAAATGTACCAACGGCATCTGTACCCCACCAGAGCTGTGCGTCTGCTGCGTGTTCCTTCAGCAGCGGTGCCTGTCTATTGAATTGCCGCTGCACAAGCCGTAATATGTTATGGCATCAGAGGACTATGTATCCTCTGTCACAACTGCAAATACTTAATGGGTACCATCCTTAGGCTCATATAAATCAATATAGTATATGGAACAATATTACAGCAGTCAAGGGCTGATCTCCAGTATGCTGTGCTGGTACAATTGACAATCAACCTATATTGCACATTACAGCACCCTGCAGATTTGCACGCGGTGAGATTTCTGCCGCCACATCCCACAGCGCATGGGACTGCACCAGGAGTGGATCCCCGTGCTGTGCACTACAGCAGCCAGCGAGCACCAGCTACAAGCAAGCACTCCCTGATGATATGAGTTGGCACGGAAGGCAAAAGCAATACTACTTAGCTAAAGGCATGTTGTTTTGATAAAATGGACTAGGGAGAAATAGGGGAGTTGATCAAAGCCTGAGTTGAATAGCCCTCTGATTACTTTAGCAATGGTGATTCCTATGACATCCCCCCCTCCCCAAATAACCTAGCAGTAATGAAGTGACTTGACTACAGCCATTAAGCAAACATAACAGCTCCTGAACTTGCAGCCACAACAGAGGAAGCAGCAAAAATTTTGCCAGTTGCAGTAGTGCAATGTGATTCAGTATTTTACTGGGAATGGAAAGGAAACAAAGGAAGGAGATCTCTTAATGTCAAAATTAAGAAACATCGTAATCAAAGGTTAGTTAAATTATCCCATCGCTGTGCTGGCAAGAACCTTGCTTGGCAACAAGCAAAGGCTGCCGGCAGGTTTCTTGCTTCCCCTGCAGTATGCAGCTCCCGGGATGGCCCAGGCAAGGCTAAAAGATGACATGGAAAGGGGCACTGGAGGTCTGAGCAAACTCGAGTGACTCCATCACATCTTAGATTTGCCAGATGACAAGACACAGAAGTTTAGTATCAAACTGTACCTCAGGCAGGTGCTTCCCAGCCTAACATTTGACAGAGATGAAGAGAAACTTATGGGGCCAGGTTAGGCTTGCCTTGCACACGACATCTCCCACAGCATGAGGAATCCATTCACCACATTGCATTTGGTCTTTTAGCAACCACGTCATTCTGCCTCTCTCCAAGTAAGGACTTTTTCTTCCAGTCAAAAAATTGAACCTCTCTCAGACGGAACCTCAGAAGGAGCCTCAGAGGGTTTGTGGAATCTTTCTTTTGTAGGAAACCTTCAATTGCTGAAAAGTCTTCAGACAGATGTTCTTCAAGACAAGTGAGACTGGAGAACAGACACAGCACAAACAACTTCAGTGCAGCCTTCTTCCACATTGCCTAGTGTGTGCCGCTAAAAATATTCTTAGAGGCAATTCTTTCAGGGCTGAAAAGACAGAGTTACTCGCATGCCTTTTTAATCCTTTTCTTTGCTGAAGGCACTATTAAAGAAGCCATTGGGAGCTCTGGGTGATGGTGGTGTCTACCTAATTCAAATATTTCCCCCTTCAGGTGCTGGAGAGAAGCCTATCCATTTATTTTTTCAAGTGACCAAAGGACTCTTTGGTTGTACAACTTTCTGTTGTTTGTACTGAATGAGAACTGTGGATCCTTGCTGCAAAAGGCTCCAGGCTCTATTACTCTGTCCCTGAGCTGACCTGCCAGGAACAAAAAAATCCTTTCTGTATGTGCTAAGTGATACAGTTATTGAGATATAATAGCCAGAAATCAAAATAAGATCTAATTGTCTTGCCAAAAAGGACCACTAGATGCAGGCCACCCCTGTGAAGTCTACATCATTCATGTTGCTTGCAAGCAACTAACTACCCTGACCCCTTCGTTACTCCCTTACCAACTCACATGCTGACATCTTCTTTCCTGTTGCAGACGAAATACCTCTGCAGCCCACACAAGTACATTGGCACAACTCATCTCTGTAACCCCTGAAAGAGCCAGGCTGGGCAGAAACAAAGAAGGCCCCACTCATCTAGTTTTTGCCAGGTCCAGATATTTTTTCTGTGGAATTTCCAGTGGCTAGTTGGACTCTGTCCAGGCAGATTAGACCAAGCAAGCGTAGCAGTGATTTGCCCAAGGGGAATGTTGTTTTTCTAAGTTGACAATCTGAGGAGACAAAAAGGGGAATCTAAACCTTTCTTCAGTCCCTCCATTTAACAACAGGATCTGCCACACACAGAAATTTGCTCACCTTTCTCTCTGTAAAGAATTCTTCCTGTCTAGCAAATCATGCCAGTATTACTCTTCCTTCTGTTGCGTGTGCAACCGTCTTCTTTCCTTTTTGATGCCAGGCATGCAAACAACAAAGGAAACTACCTTTTTCTTTTCCTCCTAAAACCAAACCCAATAATAAATGCCAGTTTTGTTTTCATTGTCTTCCTTTGGCCTTGATGCATCTTGCCGTTGGAATTCAGAAGCCAGCAACTGATCAAAGACCTGGTGACATTATTAAGGGATAAGGAACAACCACAGAATTTTAAAACACACATAACTTGTTTTCCAGGGCTGTGTGTGGGAAAGCCTTTTGTATTTCTATTGTATCTGTCTCCCCTACTTTGCTTCTACTTTAATTCACCTTCTGTCAGCCTCCCCAAGACCTACTGACATCCCTGAGAAGCAAACTAGATTGCACGCCCTTCATAGACTACGCTAGGTTTTCTGTTCTCCTAACTCTAGAAGGTACTGATGCTTCTGTCAGTACCTCCCGTCCTGGTGAGGGGGTAATTACAAGCCCGTATAGCTGACTTAAAATGAACACACACAGGAATATGAAGATTTCTTTTTGCTGAAAAGCCAGAGTGAGCTGACTCCTTAATTTACTGTACGATTAGTTCAGGGAGACCAATTTAAGACTGAAAAACAATGAGCTTGTAGGTAGACGCACACTACTTGCCCTGTCTTTTGCTCCAGACTATGAGATCTCTGCACCTCATCACAGAGCCTTTCCTCCCTTTCTCCTAAACGCCAGTGCTCTTCTGTGATCAGCTACAAGGCTGCAGGAATTGCTTGTGTTGGTATTTCTCCCCCAGCGTGCAAGTACACGTCTAGGAGCATCAGAAATGAGCCATAGGAAAAAAAATAATTGAACACATTTGAAGGTTGACTTTGAAGTCAGCTGATAATGTTTCCATGGAGATCAAATGCTATGTAGTTGACAATGAATTCTCTCATTGTACCTTTCCTTTCAGGAAAAAAAAAAACCAACAAAACCTCTAAATGACTACACACTGCAGTACAGCTGTGTTATTGATTTGAAAAAACCCCCCAAACATTTCTATATCCGACCCCCATCCTCTTATGGAGGTGTTAACGCTTAGGTCCCGGCTTTTCAGACCTAGGTCTGATGGTATTGGCCTAAAGAATCAGCCAAATTCCTCAGATATCGCAAAAAAATAGCATCTAATCAAAATAATATTCTGTGAGAAGGACATAACTCTGCTTTTGAACTTACGCTGACAGGGATGCAAAGATGGGTGTTATGATTCCCCTTGAGGAGTATTACAACACGAAATTATAAAAGAACATTTCAGTGGCAGGTACGCAGTAACGCACAAAAGCCTGTATGGTGAAAGTGGGTGATCTTTCATATTTCCAGAGAGTTTGCTATTTTGTTTTCAAAATGGGTGCCACCATTAATAAATAAATGTAAAATGTGTTCTCAGTGCACCACTGAGCATAGAGAAGTACTAGAAGTAAACACAACGTGCTGCCCCAGCTCTGCCTTTTAAGCATGATGTGTTGTGAGCCTTGTTGTGCAGTCCACTGAGCAACTGCTCGCTAGCTTGGAAATGCTAAACAGGCCACCTCGACATCATATTAAACCCTCAAAAGATGTGAGGGGGATGTATGCCGATATTTATTTTTGGAGTGAAAACAGGAAATTAGATGACATCCAAAAGGAAGGTGATACTCATTTCTAAAGGGTGATTACTAACGTTTAGATGGTCAGGATGAAGAAGCACGTCCAGTCCTATCCACGTATGTGGACTGGATATTTATATGTCAGGTGGACCTATATCCATATACATTTATGTATGTGGACGTGTATCCATTAGTGTCCAGGTTTTGAAATACGTAAGAAAAGAAGGGCCACTGTTTAGGCCCAAGAGACGTAGCTTAAAATGGGACCGAGGAGTGTGACCTGCAGCCCCATCTACGAGGGGTACCACAAGCTGTGTAGGAGAGAGCTGTTTGAAAAGAGGGACTGACAAATCCTGAAAATGAGGGAAAAGCATATTTTTAATCAGGCTAGCTATTATTATATTAATATGCAGCACTCAGACTCATTACTTTATGGCCTGATGGGTACTGAGGCACAAAGCCTTCACGGCTGCTCCGGGCTCTGGGTCTCATCACAGGCCCATAAAGACCTTCATCAACTCCTTTTCTGCCTTCCCCAACACCCTTGTAATGTGTTTGACGGTTTTAAACAACCGAGAGCCTTAGAGAGGTTTAAACATTTAAAACCTATTAGCGCTGTACATTAACTCAAGTTCATTCCAATTCGAGGCCTTAAATCACTGTAGACCATAATGCAAAATTTAACCAAAAGCAGAAGTAGGAACAAGAGCGTACGTGTGTGGTGCAGGAGGCATGGCAGAGCAGGGAGTGACCTTGTCACGCTAAGGTTTGTTTCAAAGACTTTCATAACCAATTTATGGCATCTCTTGATACAAACCAGCCTTTGTCTCCATCTGGAGGTCAATCCACATAAGTTCTTACAGTGGTCTGCAAGGAGTTATGCTGAATTCTTAAGTTCCTCTACAGTCATCACTAACTCAGTATCTCTCGCAGGATTAAAACATGATCAGCATCTCATTTTTTCCAGTGATCCAACTTTTTTTGAATTATAAATACTTTTCAAACTGGCAAAAGGTATTATGCCTTTGTGGAAACTGTATTTATGCTAAGCTTCACAGCTCAGATTACAGCCACTTACTGTAGACCTCAGTTTTTGTAAACGTCATATGCTGTTGCTTAAGATCTGTACGCATACACTTCTGCAGGTACATGGGCACTGCACTTGCCTTTCCATATTTTAAAAAAAGATTTTATGTAAACTTTCTAACACAATTTATTTGAGGAAAGAAGCACAAGAAACTGGATTTTCAAAGAATAATGTTGTGGAAAAGAAAAAAATAAACATGGTCACAGAAAATATCTTTGGTCTTCAGTGACTGATCATGTCACCACTGAAGAATGGGTACAGACCTTGATCATTAGTGAGAAAGAGAAATCCTAGGTGCCATGTGAGACCCAACATATTTCCACATGAACTCCGAAGAATGTCTTTTACTTCCTCTTTTTATTTATCTTTTTCTTTGACTCCTCTTGGCAGCCGCTATGAAGGTACTTCGTAACTGCCTAGGAGGTGTCAATCACAGAGCTTTGCCTTACACTTGCTGTATTAAATTGCTCCATTTTTGTTTCTTAAATTATTCAGCAGCGGAATGATTATGTTGAGATGGCAGGACCACAGTTGTGTAGAATAAACACTCTTATTTTCTACTGCTATGTGCTATTTTCAAAGTACAGTGAGTTAAATTTGGGACTCGAATGACTCAACAGCTGGTAACGATCCGTGGCTGCAAATACACAGATGCCTCCATTGTCATCTACTAACACATGCACAGTGCGGGCGAAGGAAGCACAGCATCCAGGCTTGGGGATTTTGGAGACGAGACTCTCCATGGAGGCGGGGAGTGAAAGAGGATACAGAGGAGCGCAGGGCATCTGTACCAACAACTGCGCCACACGGGCTCCCAAGCCCTGTTTTGATGTCCCCCTTTCTGATGGGGTTTGCGTCCCTCAGTATCAGCCCGGTCATCAGCTCCTGGACCCAGCGAGTAGAGCTCTGGTGGCTGCTGGGCTCTAGCACACACATCGGCACAAACCTTTGAGTGTGTCCTTGTCCCCCCGGCGGCTGGCGACAGCCACGTGAAGCGTGGCATGGCTAGGGCAAGAGAAGGTGACCTGGTGAAAAATGGTCAGCCCATCCTCTGGCTGGGGGGGGGGGGAATAAAGCAGTTTGTTGACCTACCCCTGGAATAAGGGAGGGAATATTTTGGAAATATTTCCGAGAAGGGAGGAGGATGGAAATGATTTACAGAAGGTTGTTTCTCCCTGGATTAGAATACAAAAGCAGAATGCACTCATACATTCGTAAGTGGGTTGTTCTTTATTTCTTTAATAAGCATCCTTTCTTGCATATCTGAAATAAAGCGTTACATTGTGCCAGCACACCTGCATAACTTTATTTTTTCTTCCCTCTCACACATCTTTCCTGCCTGCTTATCTCTGCCGCGGCAGCCAGCACCGGAGAGAATAGGTGCTCACCTCTGCTGCAGGAAAAGGTTTGAAGCTTTTGTAACCCTGACATAAGTCCTGTGAGAATGGACAGGCTGCGAAGAGCAATGTCTCCGCAGCACCTTTAGGTGGGTCAGAAGAAATCCAAACCAGTGTCAGAAGAGGAGCTGGAAAATGGTGCTTGAATCCCCCAGACTGGCAGATGATCACTGGAGAGGAGGGAGGAGGAGAGGATGAAAGAAATTCCCGAGTTTCTGAAAGCAAATGCTAGGACAGAAAATCAGAGAGGAAAAACTCCATAGCACTGCTGTATGTGTACAGCAAGGCTTTCAGGCCTTTCAGTGCCAGCAAAAAAGAGAATTTCAGACTCCCAAGCAAAGCCTCAAGCCCAGTATTTCACGCAAAATTGTAGCCAAAGACATGAAATGAGCTGCTATGTGAGACTATAGATCATTTTATTATAGATCTGCATGGTGAAGCTAAAGCACATGAATAAGGGCATTTAGCAGCTGGAATAATTTCCAAATAGACTAATTAGGGACTGAATTATTAATGGTAAAATTTATAATAGGCTCAAAGCAAGGTTACAGCAAGAAACACACTTGACTTTGCAAAGAATAATGAATATTTGCAAGGCTAGTAAAATTATACGCTTCTCTAAGGAAACTGTTAGCAAACAGGGAAAAAACCCTAAAGTCATCCTAAAGTGCATGTCACAAGACAAAACTGGCAGAGACCAGATAAGAGTGAAGAGAACAGGTGAAACAGTAAACAAGTGCAGAGATGATTTACTGCATTTATTTGCAGTAAATTTGGAACAAAATGAGACAACGCAGAACTCTCTCCCTAAAGGGCTTCCTCGTTAGGCATGCAGTAAACCCCCTAACTATTCCACTGAAATGTGTTCTCAATACAAATTAGACTTACAAAAGGAAAATACATGAATGTGCAGCTGAAGGACAGAGCTCTGATAAGGATGATAAAAACGTCATTTTTTTGGGGTCTTTTAATACATTTACAAAGACAAGTGATGTAGCTTTGGCCAGGGATGTAAAATGGCCAGGGACAATTTTGTGCTGAAGCAAGTATGAGAAGAAGATATTGGAAGTGCCATTTTATATTTCCAGCTGGGAGAAGGGACAGCAGCTCAGCAGGGAGCTGCACCAGGCAGGGAAGGGGAGGATGAACCACTGCCGAAACGCTGGAGGGTGACACTATGGGGCAGCCCTGCCACCCACTTTCCCCATGGCAGGCACTTGACGAGGAGGGAATGGCTTCTGGAGCATTTAGGTACAAAGTCATCCCTGCCCTCAAAACTAGAAATAAAGGAAAGCCACGCGATGTTTCAAAACAGCTGACTGAAATCAGATCAGAGCTGAACTGGGAAAACAGCAGGCTATCAGAGATTGTCTTTAAAAGCTGATTTTATAAAGCAAGTACAATAACAGAAGGTGTAGTGAGGTTGGGTTTGCCCGGTTGTGGAAGGACAATCAATTTAGCAGAACCCGAGATGCTGAAACAAGGAAATGAATACACTGGAGAGCAGGTGGCAAAGCAATAGTTAGATATATAGCTTGTCTGCTTATCATGATACAGGAAATAAACAACTTGACGAAGAACTGAAAGGAGAGATTCCTAAAGATACAGGAATTTGCCTTGGTAGAGTTGCCAGCGTGCCAATTCACAGCATCCCAACTCTTCAGGGCTGGAAGTAAAACTGAAATTTGACCTCGACCTGGCAATACTATTACCTACTGTTGAGGGAGTAAAGACACAAACCAAATGAAGTGACAGGTTTGCCATGATAATAAAACTAAACAAGTCAAGGATTTGGATACATTCAAAAGAACCTCTGAAAGCCAGAAAATGTGAGCGCTACTTCCTGGGAGTTGAACTTCAAGAAACAAAGGCATGTTTTTGGTACAAGTAAATATAGTTTGGTGAAACCACAAGGTATAAAATACCCCACATGCATTTCTTCAGGTAGATGTTTAACTGAATTCCTTTTCAACTGCTACTAAGCACTTGACATGCATAAAAGCATCAAGTTTGCCACGGGACTCTGACATTTGGAAGTAGAATTACAGATACTTCTAAGATTCCAGAAATTCTTATAAAATTGCAAAATTACTGAATGACATGCCCAGTATGGAGATTTTACCGGTGCACAGATTTTCATAATTTGCATTTAGAGAAAACGCAAGAAGCTGCAAGAGGATGTGCTTGGAGTCATATATAATTTGAGTATGACCCACTTCTGTAATAGAATTAAATAGTCTCAAATAAGATGCATAAAATGAACCAGTCTTAGTGAAACTAAAGAGCACAATTCCAAACAGAGTAACTCTCCAAAAGAGAAACTCTCCCACCTCGCAGGATAAAATCATACTGAAAAAACTGAAATAAAACTACTATAGATAGTGCCACTCTGGGTACAGGAGGCTGTGCAATAGGTACCATCATGCAAAATCATAGAATCATAGAATCATAGGGTTGGAAGGGACCTTAGTAGATCATCTAGTCCAACCCCCTGCCAGAGCAGGGCCACCTTAGAGCAGGTTACACAGGAACGCGTCCAGGTGGGTTTTGAATGTCTCCAGAGATGGAGACTCCACCACCTCCCTGGGCAGCTTGTTCCAGTGCTCTGCCACCCTCAAGGTAAAGAAGTTTCTCCTCATGTTTAGGTGGAACTTCCTATGCTCAAGTTTGTGCCCGTTACCCCTTGTCCTATCACTGGGCACCACTGAAAAGAGCCTGGCCCCATCCTCCTGACACCCACCCTTCAAGTACTTATAAGTGTTGATAAGGTCCCCCCTCAGACGCCTCTTACTGAACAGAATTTGCAGTATCCATCTGGCTCTGTACAAGATGAGGGACTGAAAAAAAAAATCCTACTGTGGTAGACAAATGCTGTTGTTCAAGATAAGGAATCCATGTACAAATTCTATAATACAGAAAATTATGCAAAAGATCTCGGAAGCCATAAGAGACATGGGATTGCTGTTGATACAGATACATTTGAACTAAACAGGAAAGATAAATTATTAATAATTTTAAACTTGTTACAAAACATACTGAGTAACAGTGTAAAACACACTCAAAATCACAGTTTACATGTCCTGGATTTCAGCTGAGCTAATACCAGATAACGGCCTGCGTTTCACAAATGACTTCTTTCAGCATTTTACCTGAGAAATTAGATCAAGTACACTAACGTAAGTCCTTATTAGGCACTGCCACGTAGGCTAGCAAGAAGACTGTTTACTAGAGGTCCAAGGAAACCACGTCTGGTCTTGTGAGATTATCACAGCACACTTCTCAGTGCTACATTGAGATTTGCCGTTCAAAAATTATGGGCAATAAGGGACAAAACCCATAGATATGGTAAGCCAGGAATGTTTAATTATTGCAGAACAGCTATTTGTCTAGAAATTAAAAGAGAGCGAATGTTACAAACATAACCAAGACAAGCAGCATTGCAAACGGAAGGGAAAGTTAGATTTCAGGCTGAATATATAGCTACCAATTTAACACAGTCTCCTCTCATCTGCAACAAGGTCAGATGTGATAAGCCTCCCAAAGCATTTTCCCCATTGTTGGACCAGAGAAAAAGCTAAGGAAAACTAAGAGGCACTCTGATTCCATGCCTTTTGAGGACGAGTAGGGTGATATCTTGACAGCATTTATGGCATGACAGAAATAATGAGTTTGTATTCAAACACTGTCCAGCAATAGAAAGATTCAAATTAAAAGATTCATTGGCTGTAGAAGGAATGACTATATAACGTATGACACAGTCTGAAAATGTTGATAGCTACTGACATTTAGATTAGATGGTTTTAGTTGTGTTTTTTATTTACTGACTGCTTCAGTTTGTAGATGTTCCTTTGTGCACATTTGCTGCTAAAAGAAATCAGGAAAGGTATAGCAGTAGCACTGATTTGTGCAAAACAAGGAGAAGAGTAACCTTTTGTAGCCCTGATCCACGTGTCTATGCTACAGCAGAAAATAAATTTGATCTCGTCCCAACACATCTTTATTAATAATATCACACATCTTGACAGAATTTGGCAGATAAAATAATCTGGTGCCTCTCATTTCAATTAGTTGCAGATTCCAGCTGCTGGATCTTGTTATTATTTTGTCTATTCAGTCAAAGAGCATGCTACTATCAGATGGCTTCTTCTTGCATAGGTACTTCCACACTGTGTTCAAGTCAATTATAAACCTGATAAACAGTTTCGAAATTGGCTTTTTGTGGCATGCTGGTTTTCTTGTTTTTCAGACCTTGAGTCATTTTTGCAGCTCTTCTACAAACCTCTCCCAATCTTTCTATATCCTTCCTTAGTATGAACACCAGACTAGGATGTCCAGAAATAGCTTTGCTTTGCCCAGAGATAACCCCACCTCATGCTCTTATTGCATATCCCCATCCAAACCGGCACATTTAGCAGCTGAGAGCTCCTGTGCAGCTGGATGATCCCAGCAACGGTGATCCCAGAGACCTTTTCAGAGCTGCTGCTTTCCAAGAGGCAGCCTCTCATTCTGTGAGGATGACTAGCACTTTTTGTTCCCAGTTGCATGACCTTGGATCTGTCTCCACTGAAACGCATATTGTTTGAGCATACCAAAAGATGGCTTTGTAAGCTGTGAGGAACCCATCCTATTATGCATGCTTACACCGAGTCTTATTTCACCTGAAAACTTTTATCAGCCATTGTTTAAATCAGTGACAAATAACATTAAACCCATAAGTAATCGCTGCTGCTGCACTAGAAACTCTATGATATATTGAGATAATTTCCAGTTAGTAAACAAGACTTAGCTAGTTTCTAAGAAATTTAAGTTTTCTGCATTTACTGAATATAGTCCTAATGTTTTAATCTGAATATTGTGCTGTAGTAAGTTAAATACCACACAGATATCTGAGCATATTACAGTAAGATAGCCACAGTGCAAGCTAAGCTTTTCATTGCATAAGGAATACCAAGCCAACTTGGCAGACCCATTGCCCATAAACTTCCGACATCCACAACAAACCATTTACTGACATCCACGCATAGACCAGTGTGTGCTTGCACAAGGTACTAGCAGACTTCAAATGTGTTTGTGGGCACCGAGAGAGCTAACGTATATCTCACCAGCACCAACAGCACTGGAACATAACTACGTGTTGCTTGAGCACTTAACTCCTCTTCTGGGACTACAGAAGCTTTCCCGTATTTCACACTCTTAGCTGTGTCACACCACAGGACAGATGAACAGACAACCAAATGCATTGAAGTGATGACCTGCCTGGGGGGCAAAAACCCAGCCAAACAGAAACCACCAGCAGAGGAAAGAGGAGAGAACAGCAGTAGTGCTGTTCACTTTGAGACATTCACCCAGCGCTGTGTTTGGGACTTGACTCTCTCACCCTTCATTGCAAGTAACTGTGTGCCATGAAACAGCCAGTGACAGAAAGCTGGATGACATCTGTGGTAAGAAAGGCTGAAACGTTACATGGGAAATGTTGGGTGACCTCGAGGGCTGGCGTAGTAGAAATGGGAAGAAGCTCAAAAGCACAAAGTGCCAGGGCATGTACCTGGGCAGTAATAAACATAACCTCTGCTGTAAATTGGGAGATCATCAGTAGGAAATTAGAAAGGAGGAGAAAGGCCTGGATGTTTTATCCAGCTGAAGGATGACTGCAGGTCTCCAGTGTGACGCAGCATGAAAAAGGCAAATAAACCACAATATACTTCAGGCAAGGGATTTCCAGCAGAGAAAGGGAACTCACACATCACTATACAAGGCATTGATCAGACCTTGTTTGGGAACAGTCCTTCTCATCCACATTTCAAGTACAAACAACAACAGAAAGGGCTGCTGGACTGATAACTGGTCTTACAAAGAAAAGTCATTAAGAAATAGCATATGTAGAGTGAGAAAAAGAAAACAGAGGATACCGTTGCACTTGATAAGTACATCAGAGAAAGAAAAGAGACACATGAACTAAAGGTTGTATTTCACTCAAGAACAACCGATGAGGAATAAATATAGGTTAAAACTTTGAGCACAGTTATCTACTTGTCAAAGTGTCTGGCTATGAAATAAGATAGTGGTGGGAATAACATCTGCATAATCTTCAGATTTTTATTACTAAATTTATTATGCTTATTAAGTTTAAGGGTGGTAGCATTACTTGCAACAATAGAGCACTGGACTGAACAACTCAGAAGGCCATTTCCAATCCTATGACTTACAGATACTGTTTCGTGATAGAACATGTCACTATGGTTGGGTTATCCTTAATGTACACCAGAAGGAGCTTGGAACGAAACTAAGTCCAGATCACCTAAAACAACTCTGAAAACGTGTTTTCAGTGACTTAGAAAAGGAGGGACACGTGGAAAGATGGAACACAAAAACAAGGAGCAGAAGAACACGTTTCTTCAGACACCAGCATCCTTACCTCCCATGAGGAAGAGAAGCCCTGCCACATACTGCATAAGGCCTCGATCCCAACAGCACCCCAGCACCCCAATAATCCATCCGAAGAGGATGATGGCCACAGCCATGCCCATGAAGCCAGCTGTCATCCTGCGCAGATCTGCAGTGGAGAAGACAGAAAAACAGCATGCTTGTGAACACTGATAAATTTATCATCGGAGGTTCAAAACAGTCTTAATCCAAAATGCTACTGATCTGCAAGGTCTTCACTGTGTGTTGGCACTGGATGACTAAAACCTGCTTTCTTGTCTGCATCCTTTAATCCCCTGCACCCAATGGATGTACCTGCTCAAACTGGTATGGCAAAGCAGTCTCCATGCTTTGTTCCAGCACAGACACGACAGGGAATTTACCTCAGTTCTGACCCCCTGTGTGATCTTGGGCAGGTCACCGAGCCCCTCTGGGATGTGGCTTCCCATGTGTAAGTTGGGCCATAGTGCCTTGCTGTCCGGCAGTGGTGTGTGTGAAAGTCGGTACCTCCAGGATGGTGAGACACACAGATATTCTGGTATCAGTGATAATAAATGCACTGCAGGTACACAGCTGGGGCATAGGACACTTTATTGTCCTCTCTTGTATCTAGACAGTGACCTTGTCCAATGATTTTTGGTGAGGACTTTTTTAAGTACTCTAGGGAGCACTGAGAGGGCAGGGGGCTGGAGTGAAGCTCTGCAAGTGGGGACTGAGAACTACATCTGGTGTGTGTGTATGGGTTTGACCTGTATTTATTTCATAAATAAAAGAAAAGGATCACTTGAGACCTAATGTAAGGAACCCTTAAATTAAGACCTGACTATATTGCATATTTGTCTTCTGCAAAAACGATGGGACTACTGGGATCCCCCCTCCGGCATGTGCTGGGGAAAAAAAAAAAAGTCTTCACAGCTGTTTTTGATGTGAAATCTGGGCATGGAGACCACCTGGCAACTGAAATAGCAAGTGCTATGAGAGATGAAGAGCATCTTTACACCCTCAAATAATGGAACAGATGGGGGCATCTTCACTAACATTTGATGGTTCCCTCTTTCCCCTCATGCACACATAGAAAGTTTAAGCCCTCATATGTCAAGAGTATATGTGCAGGGAAAATTCCAGCCAAGTCAGGTCTCTGAACATTTGTTTCCTTCTTGAAACAATTTTTTTTTTTTTTTGCATAGCAATAATCTAACTTTCTTTCAAGAAACAGAATGCTTATGACAGGGAGAGGAAGATTTGAAAACTGTGAATCATCCACCAGTCTCTGTGGCAGCTTTTCTTCTTGGCTAGCCTCTGACTGTTTCTCAATTTCTGTTATTTTTTACCTTTTTCCCACAGTGGATCAAAAGGACCCCCAATACCAGCAGTGCAGATTCACTGAAATTTGTGAACAGTGATAAATTAGCATCATCAGAGATTTACAAAAGTTCTTATCCAAAATGCTAAGTGTCCACAAGGTCTACAGGTGTGCTGGGACAGAATGATTTGATTCAGTGGGAGGCAGTTTACTCAGGGCTGTGTTCATTATAGCAATACTTACGCAAGATCGAGTTGCAGTACACAACCTTTCCCTTGAAACTATAACTGGTTCCCATACATTGTCACTGTTTTTTGCAAGGGATTCCTCTGACAACATAAAGATTACCAGGCCTTCAGCCCGCCAGGGACCAGGGCCATTTTAACAAGATAGACATCTTAAAATTCAGATTTTGATCTTAGGTTTTGTGACTGTCCCCCCCAAAAAACAAACCAAAACTCCCCACAAAGCATTTGAATATGTTCAAGGAGGTCTGCTGCAGAAAAAAAAAATATATTTCCTCCAGAAAGTTGTACTTCCCACAGGCAACCCTAGTCCTGGTTCCTTGGGAATTTCTGAGTGCTTTCTAAAACAAGCAGTGAATGTTGGTAAGCATCTTTTATCCGTCTTCCTACTTCTGAGTCCGTGAAGGCCTGGGCTCAATTTGAAAGACAGATAAAAACATAAAATGTTTACTCTTTCCAGTGTCATCTTCAATAACAGCACAACACGTCTCTCAGAAGCGCTGCACAGCTGTCTGTGTCAGCTCTACAAAACCCTTCTATTTTAACTTGCGACTGCTGACTCTGGGTTACAGCACTTGCTTGTCCTAATGGAAACATACCCTAACAACCTGCTTTTAATGAGCTGAATTTAAATAGCTTTATTCCGCCGCAAGTTGTCAGTAACTACTCAGACCTACCCCAATGACTGGCTGATGGAGCCAGTTTTCATAGGTCCCAGAGGAGATCACAAGCATCCCCACATCCTATATACCAAACTAAGGAATGTTTTTTACCCCACTAAAATCAGTGTGAGTTTTGCCATTGAACAGAAGAGTTAAAGTAACAGGACCAAGATTTCTAGGCTCAATTTTGAGGTTTGTTTCACTTGACCTCTCTTCCTGACGGAACCTGAAATTCCCTTTCTAACAACATAGCAAAACTCAGCAGCATCTTAACTCTGGGCTTACATTATCTCTTGCAAAAAAACCCAACAACAAGCAGAAAGCTAACCCTTGACAGACACTTAATACCACATACAAAAAAATTCAAAATTGAAATTCTTTATGAAATCTTAGTTCTTCCAAGTTCAGTGGGCTTAGTTTAAGATTGCCACTGCTTAGGCCAGTTGCAAATCTGCTCCTCACAAGGCAATCCGTTAGGGCTTATCAGAAATAAATAAAATATAAACTTTCTTTTCTGTTCAAAACCATCTTGGCTTCTGTCCTGCCACAACCTTCCTCAAGGGTAGACCTTGCAAATGGCAGTGCTGGGAAAGGGGGTTGCAAAGTTGGTTTCATAAACAGCCTGCACTTGTCCAAGATCATCTTCTGGGTGCTCCTCACCTGTCAGAGGCCACATGAAGCTGAGGTCAGTGCTGGGAACAAGTCTATTCAAAGGGATTCTTTAGTGGGAAAGTACTTAATGTAAGTAACCGAATCATTACCCTGAGGCTGTTTAGTGAGGAGGAAGCCAGGGAACAGGAGCCTGTATTCTCTGGACACAAACCTCTATTAGTGGCACTTTTTATGATTACTGTTCTGTTGGCATGGTGCTCGACACGGAAAGGACAGCAGAAAAGCAAAGATTTGCACTGCGTACTTGAGACAATATTTAAATTCCTTCTGCTAATTTAGGAGCAAGGGTTGCCATACAAATAAACTCATCAGTACAAATTGTTGGGGTTTTGTCTGAGTTTGATTGGCCCCGGTAAGACCTTTCCTGAATACATCCTGCAAAGGTAAAAAGGGTCATGCTTTGTCACGGAACACCGCTTTATGACATTTGAGCACATCCTGGGTTTGGTTTTTATTTTTCTGAAACTGCTTTTATTTATTTTTAGACTATGAAATGAATGGTTCTTTACACTCTTTCTTTCTTTGAAAAACCTCTCTGTGTAACTACAGCATCTCAGGGTCATGGCATGACAATCCCTGTCAACAGAAGGAGTGACCATGCCAGCAAAACGCATTGTTGAATCTTATGCAGACAAATGGAAGCTGCAAGCAAACATACCTTACCTTAGCTCACTTCTGCACACTGTTTAGCTGGTTTGACAGCTGACCCTCTCCTGGATACCCACCCTCACACTGCAGCAAAGTGCAGAGATTGGAGGGGTATCCCTTCTCCACCATCTAGTAACCCAAACGTTTAAGAATGTAGCTAAAGGATGCAAGCAGGGAAGGTATTACGTTACCTGTTCTGTAAGACCTATAATACAACAGTTGGTTTTCAGTGCCTTGCCTGTGTGACCACTAGTTTCAATGATTTACTACATGGACTTAGATACCACCATCGCTTGTGGGTGAAAATGCAATATTATCTTTCCACTCATATTTCAGTCATCCCGTTTTCTTTTTTTATATTAACAGACTAAAAGCTATGTGTGAATAACTTCCCCTTGGGAGTACTTCCCATGCCTATCACTGCTACAGGTGCTGCTGCATGGGATAGGCAGGGAATGCAATCCTGACTCAAAACCAATGTGGATCATCAGGCATGGAATACAGGCAGCATGTCCATGTAGGCTGGAAACAACAAATTTCTTGACTGATAACATTGGAGAAGGGACAGGGAATGAAATAATCCAATTCCCATGACTGAAACTGAAATGGTAAATTTGAAAGCCACAAGCTTTGTGAATTGTGTTGAAAAGAGAAACATTAGCATTTTAGACAACCTTCTTAAAATAGAGACAGATTCTCATAAAACAACATGCACTTCCTAAAAGCATTTTAGTCTTCCGCTGGAGAATATTAACTCTAAAGGTTTTCTGAAGATAAAGAAAGGCAGAAGAGCTGATTAAGATCTATTTATTTCCAAGCAGCATGTGGTAGAAGGTTCTTTCTGTCAGTTTGTAAATGCCCCTGCCCTTCATTTCACCCCGATATCTGTCCATCTGTATTTGTTGTGAGCAATAAAGTAATTCACGCTGGTTGTCACATCGTGGAAGAAGTTTCACACCTCGGCAGCTGCAAACATAACATGTTCTGAATCAGCGCTGCTTCTTGAAAATTTCAATATGCCTTTTTGACTTCTGATGTTCTGTCTTCTTCCTTGAAATTGCAAGTCATCTTTCTAAAGCAAGGGCTCAGTCTTCCTGTTGATATCTATCTTCCTTTCCACAGAGGGGTTTAATAATACTTGAAAAATATTAAAGATTTCTTTCCTCACAACACATACAGGAAGGAAAATATGAGCCTCTTGTGAAAGATGGGGAAACCAAGACAAGATGAGAGTGGTCAGCCTGCCCAGAGAAAAGTTTGTGGAGGAGTGTATAACTGAATCTATATTATTGGGCTTTCTGGCCAGCCCTTCAACCACACAGCACTGCTTGTGCTTCCAGAACTGCTTGTTCTCAATCATTAGTTACCAGACCAAACTGCAGTGCTTGTAATCAGACCACCGGAAAGTGCAATGCTGCTGTAAACAGTGTTTCAGATAGTCCATCCTACATCACCTCCTTTCTCCTCCTAATAGAGAAAGATCCACAGGGACTAAGGACTGTGAAGTCTGTATCCACAATGTCTAAAATAGCTTGGAAGACATTCCGGGTATAGTGCTGTTCTTTCATGAGATGTCCCAACAAAAGGGGAAAGCGAAAAGGAAAACACAAATGTATTTCTGTGCCCATCTAGGACCAAATGTCACAATATAGTATCACCACAAGCAGAAATAGACTGGGATAGCACAATTCTTTAGCATAATCCTTCGATTGCAGGTGACTTTGATCTATGCCCTCCTGTACCAGATTCATTCTCATTTGTCTTTACCAGTGTGGGATTAAAAACATTTATACTCAAAAAGAGCCTAAATCACTCCTTTTTCATCTTTTTCCAAACAAATATAGGTATTGGAAATTGTTCAAGAACTGCACACAGCCCAAGCGCACAATTTACCACATTTCACTAAGCTTTAAATGACTTCTCTTGCAAAGAATCAGCAGCATAGAGGTACCCTTCTCTGTCATCACCCCTTCTCTTACCTCACCCCAAAACTACAGGGGAGGACAAGATCTAAAAGTGGGCAGATGTGTCTTTTACTGAATGCCAGCCCTAGCACCTCCCAGCTACAATGAACAAGTGAGTATTAATGCAGGTGACTTTGAGAGGCATCTTCTGGCTCTTAGAATTCTCTCTGCACAGCTTAAGACTGTATTTTGGATGAGGTTGGCAAGTAGAGGGCAAGGTTTTAATCTTTCTTTACGCTTCAGCTATGGAGAGATAAGAAAAGAAATATGTATTAGTCTACCTGAGATTCAGTTAAAATCTCTGAGTGCCTTTTACTGGATCACGTGGCAACCCAGTCTTCAGTTTAAAGATCACTCCAACTCACAATGAGTACAATCCACTTCAATAAAATTAACAGTGGGTTATATTTGTATGTTAGTACTCTGCAGCAGAGAGTGACTTGGAAATACACGTCACAAACACATACACTAAAGCACAACCCTCTCAAAGCTGAGAGAAAGAGCAGCAGAAGGCCCTCACAGAAAGAGAAACTGGCACTCTAAAGGATGTAGGTAAGCCTTCATATCACAAGAGGTGCGATGGTATTTATAAGATACATGTATAACTTCTCCTAAACCAGAAAATCCCATCATCTTCTCTTGAGTAGAGTTTGTTGGCTGTGTGATGAAGCGTTAAGTGTTTGGTTTGCCAGCACGTATGAACTTGCCTACATGGAAATGCTGACAGAAGGCTTCGCAAACGGCTGTGGTCTGTGCTAGTCTACAAGTCCCTCAGGACTGGGTGTAGAATGAACAACTATATGATTTATTCTTTTCAGGACAGATCATCTACCTGGCTTTCCTCCATCAGAGTTCTTAAGCGTTCTTACAATTATCTAAAACAGAAACAATCACAAAAGGGAGGTGCCAGCTGTGCACTGCTGGCATTTCAGCCTGCCTCCCTTCATAAGAAATCCCACAACTTCAGAGTCAGGTGAGCAGTTCATCAGAGGAGGAACGAAGTCCTGTCTTTAGAGGTTCATGCTGACAATCAGCAAACTCCAAATGACACTGCAATTTCTTGCCTCTGGCGAACCTTCTCATAAAGCACTGGAGGGGAAGGAGGCATCCCAGACCGGGTCACACACTGGTGTGTTACTGTCTGAAAGCAACTCCTCCAGTATTTGGGAAAATTCCAGAGGTCTACGAAATTCTGCAGTGGCTGAAAGCACCATCTGGAGCTTGAATATTGTCCTGGCTTGAGGTAAAACAGAACCCATGTTCTGATCAGTAATCTTACTTTTCAGTTAAGTCTCTTCTAACTAACTGCACTCTCCGAACTTAACGGCATGTTTTTGATACAGTGTCCGCTTCCAGAGAGATAAGGTCTGATAATTATAGCAAATACCAAGGAATGGAATGCAGAGAGGCTCCTGCTTATGCCTATTGCTGTAACAACCAAGGTCAGATAACTTTGTCATGTACCACCTTGGAGGGTCGGGAGCGGAAGAGTGTAGAGGGGTCACTCCTGCGGAGAGAAGCAGACAGGGCAGGTGACCCAAAACTGACCAACGGGGTATTCCATCCCATCTGCATCATACTCAGTATAAAAGCTGAGGGATCAAAGGGGCCAGTCTCTCTTTCTTCAGTCGCTGGCATCCAAGGAGGTCTCTGACTATTCGTCTGCCTCTGATCCTGATCCATGTGTTACTGAATCCAGTTCCTCAGTTCAGCTCCCATCTGTTGCTGAGTCCAGTCTGGCACTTTCCCAGTGTCTGCTGGTGGCATGATCATCATCCTGGGAGCTCGATATTGGTTCTGTATATATGGTATATTTTTCATTATTTTCTTATTATTTTTCCTCTCCCATTCTTCTCTCACTTGGGAGACAAGTTAGAGAGCATTTGTTGTTCGTTTTAGTGGCCAGCCCAGCCCAAACCGTGACAAATATCAAGTCCTCATTTTATTCTTGCCTTTTTCTTGTGTATAGCAGAGAGAAGACAGAAGACAATCCCTAGATAATAAGGGAGAGATTTAAGGAGGCAGAAGAGAAGGAAGGAAACAAAGCTTGTTTAAGTGCATGAGGGAAAAGGCGAAGAAAGTGTCTCGTGAGGCTGGAAAGATGGATTTGTCTTCAAGAGACTTTGTGATATAGATATTAGAGAGGTCAATGCATAAATGAGGCATTAGCTCAGCAGAAATTTAACACATCAGATGCAGTTCTACTGTAGAAGGCAGAAAACTTATATTAGGCCTTGGGAGAAAGATGGCTGTGAATAGCATCCCATAGAAAGGTTCAGCCTTTTGCTCCAATTCTGCTTCCCTTTCTGCTGAAAAAGAAACGCTGGCCAGGGAAGAAAAAGGATTTTTTTATTATCTCCTGTGTTGCTGCTCAGCTCTGAGTGACAGCAAGCTATGAAGGAAGCAAAAGCTTTGCCCTTACAACCCCTGATGTAGTGGGCAAGAGTAGCTGGGCCTATGCCAAAGCATTATCTCACTCTACTCTACTCTACTCTACTCTACTCTACTCTACTCTACTCTACTCTACTCTACTCTACTCTACTCTACTCTACTCTACTCTACTCTACTCTACTCTACTCTACGCCATTCCCTCCTCTTTTTTCTCAGAAAGTACCTGAAGCTGATCGTTTCTACTTATTCAATGATGTTACAGAACTGATCTTGAGGAGTCTTTCTCTCTATATATATTTACTATCCAGGCTTTTAACGCTGCAGTATATGATCATCTAGGAACATTTCCAAGCTTCTGTCCCAGCAGAGTACACTTGTAATTTGCCCAGTCAGAATTTGCCCTTTCATCCCTCCTCTCCCTCTGTCATTCCCTAGAAACAGGGAAGAAAGTCTGAGGCACCTGCATTTTTGGCCATCCTTCTTCATATTCACAACTTTAATCCTTCCTGCTTCTGCTAGGTGAGGACGCACAATGCAAACATTTCCCAGTTGTAGCCGTGCCAGGAAGATTTTCGTTACACAGCTTTCACGGATTATGCAGGTGCTGAAGAATTTGAGGCACATATTATAAAATGGCTTCTGCTCAATTTCAGTGTGAACTTTGGGACTTTATCAGATCAAAGCTGTGCTTTTTTTCATTTGTCTTCCTTCCTGTTCCCTTGAAGAACTTAGAGAGCACACACTTCTTTATGCTGGTCACTTCTTACATTAAGTGACCTCTCCTTTGAGCCGCCACACCACAAATACGATCTTGCTGGTGAGGAAGAACAACACAGTCCTCACCACCATGTTAGCCTGGCCAGAGGGATCATTCCTGGAGGATGTGAGGCACCTCCAGCCTGGTGGCAGTGGGAGAGTCCAGGTGGAAAGCCAACCTTTCTAAATGAAAGCTTTCCTACATTCTCCAATGTTCTGGAAGAAAGCTGCAATGGGCTCTGGGGTTCAGGGCAAAGGCGACACCCTACACTGTAAAGTGCTTTCAGTGCTGGTGAGAAGTGCTGCTCTGACACTGCTGGAGACTGAACTGCTCCATTTATCCCCCCCACCACCACTAGGCACAGTGAGCAGGGGGAAATGCAGAGCAGGGCATCAGAACAAGCTCCATCGTGCAGCTCTGCCAGAGTGTCACGGGCACCTAGAGACACCCTGGGGGCAAGCGGTCTCTCCAGCA
>VXBO01005302.1:782381-854938 GCA_013400135.1 Rhinoptilus africanus
CCCTGCCTTCGAGGGACTGAGCATCTAGAGTGAAGAGGTCAGTGAGCCCTGCTTTCCCTGAAATCAGTGGGAGGGCTGGGTGCTCTGAAGCTTTCCTCTGAAAATCAGGCTTTTTCCCATATCCCAGGGATGCTGTGAAAGCCAATTCACCAGCCTTTTTCAGAGGCATTCAGATGATAATGATGTACAGAGTACAGTAACAGTTGTGTAAAAATAACCTGGATACAGAAAGCCCTAAATCCCATTATATAAGTTATATAGATAAATATTATATTTCTATTTAATTTATATTACTATATTTAATATTTCTATTTATATTATATATATTATATATTTCTATTATATTTATATTTAATATAAATATTATATAAGTTATATATACTTATATATATAAGTATATTATATATAAGTTTACAAAAGTCCGCTTCCAAAGGGAGCACACTCTGCCCTGTACACTCTGCCTTTTATATGCCAGCCACCATCGTAGTATCTACATATCCAGTATATTAAAATCCAATATTTGGTTAATATCTCTCAAACCACTTCTTGAGAAGGTGGTCAGGCTCATCAGGGCCAAAAGGAAGCAGAAGAAAAAACAGACACACTTTTTTTCCTCCCTTTCTCTTTCAGTGAGGAGAGAAGAGAGGACAAAAACAGACAGAAAATGGAAGAGAGTGATGAGGAAAATTAAAGAAAAGTTTGTATTAAAGATGACAAATGGAGTGTGACAGGAGCAAGAAATATAATTGTATGTAAAACCCCAGCATCAGGCAGTGTTAAGGGTCTTTTGTAAAATGCAGATTTACTCTAAGCTCCTCCTGAAGATAAATGAAGCTGGAAGTATGCAGGAACAGAACACAGGAGGAGCAGGAGGGGTAATACAGAAAGAGAGAGACTTGGTAATGCCTCCCCTGATTTACCTTCTTCCTTCTGCATTTGACTTCCCTCCCCTGCTCCCCAGCCCAGCCCAGCCCCAAAGCCTTGCTCACGTTCAGAAGTGACTAAAACATTATCCTAAAGGTTTTTCTTCCCTTTCAGCTCCTGCCCCAACCACTGGTGCAATATTATGCAGCACAAGCCAGAGAATAATCCAATCATAAAGCATTCAAAGCAGCAGGTTTGATAAATGCCTGGGATGAAAAAGGCTGGAGGTGGAGGGATGGTATCTCTGCTTTATCAGCGTCCCAGCACTCTGCTCAAACACACTCATTCCACGTACCCCAGCATTAAACATTTTAATTCAGGAACCATGAAAGGTGTATTCTTGTTTTTTAAAAAGATCGTTTAATGCAAGTGAGGCTGGGCTGGGGGCTGGGAAGAGAAGAAGGAGGATCAGGGAGAAGGAAGGAGGAAGTATAGAAAGACATTTAAAGCTGTAAGAAAACACTCTCCCTTATGGAGAAATTTTGATTTTGAAGTTTACTCTTCTATTAACATTTAAATTGAAAGGCGTTTCTTCCAAGCTCCACATAGGAAACCAGAAAATCTGCATTTAAATAGATACCATTTAAAAGTGGGGGAAAATATGTATCAGCTTTGAATGCTTCTCCATTTGTCTGAAAAGAACTTCACTTATAGATGATTATTAATTTTTTTTTCTTTTTTCTTTGTGTGTGCTAAAAAGAGAAATTGGAAGTACATTAAAATTCTGCTTGGCATGAGAAGGAGGCGGGGGGATGGCTGCTTAATTGCCGAAAACCTAGGTTTTGAGCTCAGATATTCTGCAGGAGGGCCTCTGGAGCCTGCAGGAGGCGATCCAGCCTGCTGCCAGGGACGGGGCCAAGTGGGTCCCCTCCTGTCTGGTCCTGGGGCTGCATGCTCCCACCGAAATGCCTACCTCGCNTGAGCAGGGGGAAATGCAGAGCAGGGCATCAGAACAAGCTCCATCGTGCAGCTCTGCCAGAGTGTCACGGGCACCTAGAGACACCCTGGGGGCAAGCGGTCTCTCCAGCACCCCTGCCTTCGAGGGACTGAGCATCTAGAGTGAAGAGGTCAGTGAGCCCTGCTTTCCCTGAAATCAGTGGGAGGGCTGGGTGCTCTGAAGCTTTCCTCTGAAAATCAGGCTTTTTCCCATATCCCAGGGATGCTGTGAAAGCCAATTCACCAGCCTTTTTCAGAGGCATTCAGATGATAATGATGTACAGAGTACAGTAACAGTTGTGTAAAAATAACCTGGATACAGAAAGCCCTAAATCCCATTATATAAGTTATATAGATAAATATTATATTTCTATTTAATTTATATTACTATATTTAATATTTCTATTTATATTATATATATTATATATTTCTATTATATTTATATTTAATATAAATATTATATAAGTTATATATACTTATATATATAAGTATATTATATATAAGTTTACAAAAGTCCGCTTCCAAAGGGAGCACACTCTGCCCTGTACACTCTGCCTTTTATATGCCAGCCACCATCGTAGTATCTACATATCCAGTATATTAAAATCCAATATTTGGTTAATATCTCTCAAACCACTTCTTGAGAAGGTGGTCAGGCTCATCAGGGCCAAAAGGAAGCAGAAGAAAAAACAGACACACTTTTTTTCCTCCCTTTCTCTTTCAGTGAGGAGAGAAGAGAGGACAAAAACAGACAGAAAATGGAAGAGAGTGATGAGGAAAATTAAAGAAAAGTTTGTATTAAAGATGACAAATGGAGTGTGACAGGAGCAAGAAATATAATTGTATGTAAAACCCCAGCATCAGGCAGTGTTAAGGGTCTTTTGTAAAATGCAGATTTACTCTAAGCTCCTCCTGAAGATAAATGAAGCTGGAAGTATGCAGGAACAGAACACAGGAGGAGCAGGAGGGGTAATACAGAAAGAGAGAGACTTGGTAATGCCTCCCCTGATTTACCTTCTTCCTTCTGCATTTGACTTCCCTCCCCTGCTCCCCAGCCCAGCCCAGCCCCAAAGCCTTGCTCACGTTCAGAAGTGACTAAAACATTATCCTAAAGGTTTTTCTTCCCTTTCAGCTCCTGCCCCAACCACTGGTGCAATATTATGCAGCACAAGCCAGAGAATAATCCAATCATAAAGCATTCAAAGCAGCAGGTTTGATAAATGCCTGGGATGAAAAAGGCTGGAGGTGGAGGGATGGTATCTCTGCTTTATCAGCGTCCCAGCACTCTGCTCAAACACACTCATTCCACGTACCCCAGCATTAAACATTTTAATTCAGGAACCATGAAAGGTGTATTCTTGTTTTTTAAAAAGATCGTTTAATGCAAGTGAGGCTGGGCTGGGGGCTGGGAAGAGAAGAAGGAGGATCAGGGAGAAGGAAGGAGGAAGTATAGAAAGACATTTAAAGCTGTAAGAAAACACTCTCCCTTATGGAGAAATTTTGATTTTGAAGTTTACTCTTCTATTAACATTTAAATTGAAAGGCGTTTCTTCCAAGCTCCACATAGGAAACCAGAAAATCTGCATTTAAATAGATACCATTTAAAAGTGGGGGAAAATATGTATCAGCTTTGAATGCTTCTCCATTTGTCTGAAAAGAACTTCACTTATAGATGATTATTAATTTTTTTTTCTTTTTTCTTTGTGTGTGCTAAAAAGAGAAATTGGAAGTACATTAAAATTCTGCTTGGCATGAGAAGGAGGCGGGGGGATGGCTGCTTAATTGCCGAAAACCTAGGTTTTGAGCTCAGATATTCTGCAGGAGGGCCTCTGGAGCCTGCAGGAGGCGATCCAGCCTGCTGCCAGGGACAGGACCAAGTGGGTCCCCTCCTGTCTGGTCCTGGGGCTGCATGCTCCCACCGAAATGCCTACCTCGCCGGGGATGTCACCAGAGTCCCCAGTCCCAGCTGGAGAATCAGACCTTCTGCAGTTTTGTTAGACACCTCTGTACCTTCAGGGCACCATCTAGAAGGCAGGGCCATGCACCCCCCCCAGAGGCCACCCAAGCACAGCTGTTAAGAGTGGTGTTAATGGGGTGTCCCGGGAGGAGAGCTCACAGCCAAGGAGCCAGTGGGGCTGGAGGAAGCTGTGTTCAGAGGGTTTGGACAGAAATCTTGGGACAAGAAGAGATGTCCATATGTTGATCCACATTTCACATCACACTCATCTTGTGTGCTGGCACACTAGGCTTTGCACAGCCCATCGCAATCCCAGAAACCTCGTATGAGATTCGGATCTGGTGTTTTGCACAGTGCTACCTCCTTTCCTGCAGCAAGAACAAGAAAGAGCAAGAGCAGGCACCTGAGCAGGGGAAAGCTGAAATCCCCAATGCACCCAATGCAGGTGGAAAGCTGGAAATGAAGAAAGACAATATCCCCATGTTGCATGCAAGCTCTCTCTACCTCCTGCCCTCACCTGCTCATCCCTGCCTCCTCTCTGCCTGAAGGGACCACTCTGAGGCTCAGCCTTGACACATGCCAGTGCCCTGCATCCCATATGTTGGCCACCGGCTTGCATGCAGAGGGACCGGCAGGAGCATGGAGGGGAGCAGGGAAGTTCCTGCCTTGTGAGAGAGGGGCCTCTCACTGGCTGCGTCCGCTGTAGAATCCCTGTTTCTTGTTTTTTGTCAGAAGTAGTGAAATTTAATTTCACTACCAGCAGCATTCAGGGACCAACAAAGAGCCACCTGCGCACGGTGCTCAATCTAATTCCAGGGCACAATGGGCTTCATCGCCAGTGAGGGATCCCTGGGACAATCCAATTATTAATATTCATTCCCTTTTTTTCTCTGCCTCATTTTCAAGTTTGTTCCTACAGAAAAGATCAGACACATACTACCCCCCCGCAATATACCTTGAGGGCCTTTTCTGCCACGTCTAAAAGGGAATAATCAGGAGTGAAGGAGCGTTGGTGCCTGAGAGGCTCAGCTATGGACTCTGTTGGGTTTCACCTTCAGGTCATTGGTCTGAATCTAGGTCAGGCTTACGATGGCTGCGATCTACAGACCAAAAGCTGGGCAGTTGTTCCTGTGAAATAGCATCTCCATACAAGCCTAAAGGACAAGCACCTACTCCGTGCTTTATCTCTTTTTAGAGACTAACAATGCAACACAGATTCAACTTTTTGGTAGGGTCTGGGCACTTCTCCCCCTCCTCCTTCTGCCTCTCTAATGGATGGCTCCAGTGCTTCCAGCTGGACATCAGGTTGACTATAAAAAAACAAGGTGGAAAAGGAAAAGGAAAAAATGAGGTATGAGAAGGATGGTTCAGTGATCCAGATACTAGCGGAGAGTCTCTAAAGATGCAGATATTACTCTCTGCTGTCTCACAGACTTGCTCGACAAAACAGTCAGGCTTTCTTGCCTCGGTTCTCATAAACTGGGATAATCTCATCTCACTGGGTTGTTTTGGGGATTAATACATTAAAGACTGTGAGATAAGTTCTCTGCAATGATGGTACCAGAAATCCTAAAAATGCCTTGAACAGATAAAAACTTTGCAGTAGGAGATGGGAATTTTTTTCATTGGTGACCTTGAATACAATCTGATTAAATCTGAGAAAGCACAGAGATGAAAATAAGAAAAACAGTAGCTCTCATCTGTATACGGGCACCTGTCATCGTGGGGAGAGCAACTGAACATCATGACTATTTCTTGAGCCAACCTGAAATCATGGAACCGAGACCCACAGTCTCACAGTTTGACACTGGGTCCCCATCAGACCCATTTTTTGCAGCATGATCCTGTCTCTAGTCACTGGGTCAGTGAAGACAAATGTCTGCTGATGCTCAAGACCCAAATGAATTTGGCCATCTTGCTCTCATTGCCCCACAGTTTGCCAGGATCTCACAAGGAACAGCATCCTTCTTCCCGGGGTCTCTAGCTCATTTTTTTCCTCTGCAGATGGCAACCACTTTCTGAAAATATATATGTGACAAGAAGAAATGTTCAGTAGAAGCAGGTGCCTGGAAAATGGATTCTCATTTGTCCTTCCCTCCCCCTCTCCAAAACCCAATCATTTCCCTGTTAATAAGCTCGCTGACTATAATGTGGCACTAACCTTTCACAATTGATGCCAGTGACATTTTGACAGTTCCACATATGGGCCTGCCGAAAGCAGAAGGAATATAAATTTGCAATTTGGTGAAAAGCTGGGTGAGCAGCCAAAGCAGCTTGGGGGAAGGAGGAGAAAACGGCCAAGCAGCCAAACAAAAGCCCACTGCACAGATGTTACATACAGCAAAAAAGAAAAGCGCATCCACAGCTGGATGTACCCCAGCAAATATGTGCTTAGAAAAAAAGCCTCGGGCACCCATTAAGCTTGAGATGCCTCCCGACAGATTCTCCTCACGTGGGAAATTTAGGGAAAGTTTTTCCTAGCAGAAGGGAAATGGGACATGGCATTCAATCTGTGCAAACTATCCGGTTAACATCAGATGTCACAGGACTCGGCAGTTGCTCTAACAAGGAATCTTCAATATTTCCATGAATGTGATCAGCTGTAGGGA
The DNA here is from genome assembly GCA_013400135.1 of Rhinoptilus africanus. NCBI lineage: Eukaryota > Metazoa > Chordata > Aves > Charadriiformes > Glareolidae > Rhinoptilus > Rhinoptilus africanus. Next base: position 788,808 of record VXBO01005302.1, read on the forward strand.
AACAACTATTTTCTAACGCTGTTTTGTGGAGTGTCTTTGAATTCACTTTTCAAAGTATCTCGGCACAAAACATCCCTGACAGTTCACAGATTGGCTCCACTACTCGGCACGCGTATCACACGCTGTACATCTTCCCCAAATTACATTTCTATTGAATCCCATAATATTTGTCTGAAAGCTAACTTCCAGAAAGGGGTCTGAACATCATGTGACAAGATGAAGGTAAGGAAAATGTTGCACTTAGCAGCTTGTTCAGGTGGTTAATTAACCCCCACTGTTAGTAAAACAATCCGGTTCTTTCATTTGGGTATGTCTGGTTTCTGCTTCCAGGCACAGTTATCACCACGTGGTGAGGTAAGCGGTGCTGTGATCACTCCCTTTCTTTCTGATCCCTGTTTCAGCAACACTGAAATAACTTTTTTTTTTTGCTGAAATCAGAGGACTGTGGCTTTTACCATGGTTTACTGATGCCTTGGTGGAAAATGTGGAGGTGGAGTCGCTGTATATGCACTTGTAGATAGTCACGTGTAGTAATGGCGTAGCTGTTGCATGCGGCTAACCCGAGATGCAAAATTACTACTTAAATATAATGGTTTGTTAGAATGTTCCTTGTGATAATGTGTGTCCTCTGGGCAGACCAGACAGGAAGAGCAAGGGTCCAGATAAGCATACCCCAGCTTGCAACTGAGAGGCAATGGGGCATGCCCTTCCCATCTCCAGAAGCACAGAGCCAAATGTGGAGCCCAAAAGAGCTCTAACAAATACCAAAACGCTCCCTAAGAAAGGGTACTGGGAGCCAGTGTCTAGCAGCTGCTGGTAGAGGTGGACTGACACGGAAAGCACAGCTTCAGAAAGCTGGGTCTTTGCATCAACAGTAAACAGCCTGATAAGAAAGTCAGATTTACTATTTTTGAGACATTTTCTCTGAAGTGCTTTTTGTGCTGAAGAAATAATAGTAGGGTAGCTGCTGGATCACTGTATTAACCACGCTTGTGGGGAGTGTGAAGCCCAAGACCTTTATGAAGTAATGTCACTTGATAGGCGGGGGACTGCGGCCAAGGCTGGACCATGCGTGGGTGTTTCATGTGATTGCAGGATACTGATGACTGCTACCAGCATGACATTTGTAAGGGGTTATGCTTGATGGGACCGGGACGATGATGGGGGTCAGAAGTGCAGGGTGTCCAGCATTTGTGACAGGGACCACGCTGGATTTCACCATGGCATGCTTGATCTGAAGTCACTCACCTCTCAGACTTCAAGAAACAGCATGAAGTTGCTTCCAAAGCCAGTATACCATATTTAGCTCTGACCACTTCTGGCAACACATTGCTTCATCTAAAATAACCAGTAGGATCCAACTTGGCATACGTGACTATCTGGTCTCATCAGATTAAAAAAGTGGGACTTATTATTTGGCTTCAGCTCTGCAATCAGGTAGGGTTTCCACACATGCCATGAGACAGAATGAGCCCTGCCTTGTTCTAGCAATGCTGGTGACACAGAATAGCCCATCACCTAAAGCTTTCTCCTCAAGCAATGTGCCCTTGTGGCCAAGAAGGCCAATGGCATCCTGGGGTGCATCAAGAAGAGTGTGGCCAGCAGGTGGAGGGAGGTCATCCTCCCCCTCTACTCTGCCTTGGTGAGGCCCCACCTGGAGTACTGTGTCTAGTTCTGGGCTCCAGCACTGGAACAGGCTGCCCAGGGAGGTGGTGGAGTCTCCGTCTCTGGAGACATTCAAAACCCGCCTGGACGCGTTCCTGTGTAACCTGCTCTAAGGTGGCCCTGCTCTGGCAGGGGGGTTGGACTAGATGATCTCCAAAGGTCCCTTCCAACCCTACGATTCTATGATTCCCAGCTTTGTAGAGGGCATCTCTGGCCCAGCACTCCATTCCCACCCCCTAGAAGGCCTTCCTTGCGTCTCTGACTTCCCAAGCCGCTAACGAGCTGTGCTGCTATTCGCACTTTCTCAGGAAAGACCTATCTTTGCACAGGCTCCCCTGATGGCAACTGCCGTGGAAGCACCGGTTAGCAGCAGATTTTTCTACGGCAGCGTTAGCACTCCTGCTGCTGATATCATTACAAAAGCCTACGCCAAACCGGTGCAACTGTGGGAGATTTTCTGAGAAATGACCGCACATTAGTGGAAGTTGGCCAGTTTAAACAGCCTCCGCGCACTGACTGGCAGGGTAGGAGGATGAAAAATCTCACAGCTGTATGTGGTCTCATAGGACCTGTTACATTTTCACGAAGAGCACCCCTTGATCTTTGCTAAGGAAAGCAGTGAGTGCTGCTCATGCAGTAGAGTCATGCAAGCAATACTCTGCTTACGGCTCCAGGGTGATGCAGAGCGGCGTGAGGCCATGAGATGCGGCTGGAGGTCTCTGAAGGGACTGATGCTTGCATGATAAACAGGACAGAAGAGCCCTATACTTTCTACAAGATTATTTAAGACTACCTAAAATCAACAAACAACTCCCCCACCACCACCAGCATACCCTGGTGGTGTTGGTTTATACCACGTGTTTTTCAGCTGTCATTCCAAACTGGATGACTGTCGCTGCCATATACCCACTAACCCAGAAGTCCCTGTGCACAGAGTGTCTGAAGTCTGCACAGCAACATGAGGACAAAGGGTACCGCCTGACTTCACCCTACCTACCTCATCCATCAGCCAGGAGCAGGGCTGGTTATGTTGTTTGGAGATGTGCAAAGAGATGGGGAAAGAGCTGACAGTTATAAATGTTTTGCAACCTGAATGTGACATTAATATATGTATGCGATGTGTTCACAACATCAGGTATTTGTGCACAACCCTAATAAATACCATGTTCGACAGCAGTTTCACAAAACCACTCAATGATCTAGAAGAACTTGCCATGAAACAGACTCTCCAGTTTTACTGAAAAATAAAAGAAAGGAAATATCCCTGTACTTAGTCAGATCCTTTACCAAGCGGACATCTAGAGCAACTCTAATGAGCTCATCTAAAGTTTAATTACTCACAAGCTCATTGAAATGGCCAGATAGCCAAGTGATCAAAGGCTGCTCCATAAAACACGTGCTTGATTCTGTGCCCCAGAAAAGAGTTCCAGTAAGCTTCCAAGTCTATAAATACTGATATAGGACGCACGGCATCGTAACATCTGCACCCAAGGGACTCTTTGTGGAAGGGGCAGCTATCCTGCTCTAGATGTCCACTGAGCAAAGGACTGAGTGGTGGTCCAGTAGCTGAACTCAGAAATTTCACCATACTCCATGGCTTTCATTACACATTCACTTTAAAGCCTGAGCTGTGATACAGAGGTAGTTCAGAGATGTTTCTAATGCAAGTTGGAAGCTGACTGCCTTGACATTTTCCTCAGACTGGTGCTGTATGTGGAGACACGAACATACTGCTGCTGTAGGTGGTCCATTCCCCCTCGCATGGTACCAGAGCAGCCTTGAGGCTGCTCCCATCGGATGCAGGGCTCAGCCACCGCCCCAGGTTTGGAGCATGCCACTCAGGACTGGCTGAGGCCACATTTTCCATTTGACCAGATGTACCATTCCCTGCCCCTTAGTACAAAAACTTCTCTATGAACTAAAGGAAGACAAGGTCCTATCGTAAATCTACATGCTTAGCTTAGGAACAGTGTAGCTGGTAGTGGCGGGGAGCAGAGAGACATCCACCAGGCATTCCCCCACCCTTGGAAGCTACTTCCAGCCAGGATGACAGTCCCTGCCCCATGAGTGCTATGGCTTCCCCACATCACAGCCAGGCCTGGGCCTTGCCAGGGCCATCCCACATCTCAATCAGGACTCTGCCCCCAAGGCTGACTTCCCAGTTGGCCATCAGACCTGCCCGGCCACCACAAGACGCAGCATCCGCCTGGATGCTGGCCTCCCCAAGACGCAGCTGGCCCCCACTGCTCCCTGGCAACAGAGCACCCCAAAAGCAGTGCAACAAAATGTCTGTGTAGTTATCTGCTCAATTCTGGTTCTCTACTGGTTTTGAGATGTTAAAAGAGAGGGAAATTTAAGTATCGCTTAAAAAATGTTGATATGCTCCATATAAAAATACCAAAATGTCTCATATGGGCATTTTCTTAGAATAAAACTTCTCAACTTTTCATTTCAAATCAGCTTTTTTTTTAAAAAAAATTGCACTCACATTAAAAAGAAAAAGGACAAAGGATTCAAAAGGGTTAAATAAGACAATCAAAGCATCTCAATTCAGCCAAAATTCTTTTGGCTGCTCCAAAATAAATTGTTGTTCATTTTGCTGGAAAACTTCTAAAAGCCACCTGCAGCCCTTCCACCATGCTGTTTTATTCACTTTGCCTTTCCAGCCAGAAAACCCTTTATTTCAACAGCTCTGTCCATCAGTGCAGCACCTGAGCGGTGGCAGAGGTCTAATAATACCACTGGCAAGAATGGGAAGGCTATACTTGGAAGCCACGCTTTGACAGGGGAGTGAAAAAGCAATCCATTCCCAAATATTTTGGTTTTGAGATGACATATGGTTTCATTTTTTTGTGCCTACCCACAAGTGATTCAATTGATTTGGGATCTGAAAACCATGTAGCACATTTTCTCACTTTTAAGAAGCTTTTCAGTCCGCCTGTATTGGCTGGTTTGCTCACTTCCTAATGGGTCTCTCCAGATCTGATGCAGCGTTTGAAACCGTGATGGGTACATACGCAAAGGAGGGGGAACAAATGGAGGGAAAAGCCCACTGTGCATTGCTAACAGTCGCACAGTTCCGAAAAGCTGTGGTTAGGAGATTCCTAATTCAGTTAACCTCTTTGATCTCATCATGCAGTATGAAATATCGAAAGGTAATGAGAAGATTGCAGGCAGGTCTGCTACGTTTGCATATCAAAACACATGCCTCAGCCTGGTAGAGAGCAGGAGACAGATACAGTAAATACATTTGTGATAGATGGAAAAAGCATCCTTTGATTGGGAAAGAACAGCTTTCTTCCCAGTCATGTAGTGCTCATGTAAGTGCAATAAGGAAAAAAATCCAGAAAACTTGCAGAGTATCAGGAAGTGATGCACACTGGGGCCAGGAGTCACTTCTGCTGCACTCCACTAGACCACAGGCATCATTTGTCTCCCTTTTTCCCTTAGTTACTAGCAGCAGAGCAGAAGGCAGACAGCTATCCCGACAACAACGATGATATGCCCCTTAAACAAGCCTATCCTGCCAAATGCTCAGTCACCAAAATGTGGGACACATTCTATCTGGGTTCAGGTTCCCATTCTCCTTTCCTTTAACTGAGGCCTGTCCAGCTAGAGAGATGAGGCCCGTGACCAATGCACGTATTTTAAGAAAGTATATCATCCTTCCCCTTATAGCTTGCCAACCTGCTCCCTCCAGCTATCTCACCACCTTTCCTCCTATCTGTCCCTCTATCCCCATCTCTGGTGCAAATTCCCCTCCTTTTGTCTGCCTGCTCTTCTCTGCCTCATAGCACTCTGGTTTTTCACCATCTTTTTTGCTCCTCCTTTCTTAACGCACACCTCCTTTCCCTTTCTGACTTTCCCCTATAATTTCCTCCCATCTCCCTTCTCTCTCTCTCTTTCTAGGTTGACACATTTTAACACCCTCCCAGAGACATTTAAGACATCTGAAAAGCTGTAGTCAGGTATCAGTTTCCTTATCAGGTCAAAAGAAAATATTAGGGAAGTCAGCGGCCAGATGCAATGATTACGGTTCAGTGTGGACAGGAGTGACACCAGTCTTTATGGTCCCAGATGAGATTGAAATTGTTGGTAAAATGCAACATCATTGATTTTCCACTATCTCCCTTTTTTGTTATCTCTCCAGAGCTGAGGTAGGAGAGCTTGGGTGCCTTATCTCTGCATTTCTCGTCTTAATGTAGTTGCTTTCTCTTATGCATAAACTCAGCTATGAATATCCTTGATTTCTGCTGTTTGATATTGTCCTCTATTTTTACCCATAAGTTACTGATACTCTTAACTATAACAGCACTTGATGTTTTGCTTAGCTATTTTCTTACTGTGCTTATTTTAATTCTTTTTTTTAAATCACATGTAACAAGAGATATAGGAAAGCCAAAAAGAATCCCACCTTCTGATATTTCTAATGGCTGGATGACCTGAAGTCCCAGCTTTACATCACTCCTCGTAATTTAACCTTTTTTAGGACACACTAGTGACTTTGTCTGCTCACCTTTGATCAGCATTTTTATCTAGGGGCTCTATAAATGAGCCACCGCTACAGCGAGGGGGACTGGGGAGTCTCAGTGTCCCTGTGCTCCAGGCTCCATTCTCGCAGTGACTGTGCCCTGGCCACAGCGGTGCCATCCCCCATCCCCGGTGGGTTTGTGGGTCCTGCCATACCCCTGCCCACCAAGACCTCTTCCTTCAGGGGAGGGACATCCCCAGTGCCACTGAGTCTCTGCAGCCCACTGTCTTGCTGCATTCAATAGGCCACTGAAGAAATGGGGTTACTACTTGGGCTCCATTGTCTGGACCTCCAAGTGACCCGAGTCTGGCGCAGACCCCGATAACCACCCCGTCTAGACACAGCAGCCATTGACAGCTTAGCTTAATTACATCCTAATTTCTTCACGTAGAGCCTAAGAGCAAGATTTCAATTAACTGTAACTATATATAAGTTTGATGCATCTCTATCATTCCATTACGATGATTTGGGACAAGCCAAAGATAAACATAGATGTTAACATTCTATAAAGGATGAGATTTTTAATTAATTTTAATGAAAAAATTAATTATCAACTTATTTATAAAGGCTCATAAAATTCATTTTCTAGTCACAGAATGTACTTTCTGTATATTTGGGATAGGTTTGTTCTGTTTCTCAAAAAAATAGAGATCCTGAACCCCTTTTGATCTAATCTGGTCTTACCATGGAGCAATTCTTACCATCAGCAATTCTTATTAGAAAGAGCTTTGGAATCCTCAAATCAAAGACCCATCTAAGTGCAAAGGCCTATTAGGGCTTTCAGTGAACGTTTTTATTAGCATGAGGAGAGCTAAATAAGGTTTAGCTCAGGATGCAGCCTGTCTGCCTGAATCAAACCTCCTCTTACTGGGAGGAACAGATGGAAATACTCCAGACCCTTAAAACAAAGCCCCTTTAAAGTCAAGCTCTGCTATGGCCCATTACAAAGTCACCGCATCCCCGAGACAGGGTTTGAAGCTCTGCTGGCACATAATTAAGTAGGCATTTTCAGGCAAAGAATTCCATATGATAAATCTGAAGACGAATCCGTCCATGGAAGAGGATGTGTCCTGAGTCGAGACTTTGGATTCACTTATTAGGCGGGCAGATCAGCTTCAGGAAATTCCAGGTCAGGGTTTGCTAGCCATTAAAGCTGCCCTGTTTGCTGGCTATTTCTTAACTGTAAGCATGACTACAGAAGCAGCCAACAGCTGTAGCACTATCTGCCGCCGTTCAGCCAGCAGCCAGGTTTCCCGGCTGCAGAGCTGTCACTTGGAGGGATGCTCAGAGCCTGGGGGTGGCATCTCACAGGCCCCACGCAGGGACAGCCATTGCCCACATGTAGGGCAGCATCTGACTGCGCCCGCCTGCAGTTACTTTTCTGGGGAAGTCTCTCAAACTGTGGGCAAGTTTGTTAGCCTCTGCCATCTCCTCACAGACGGTTTTGAAAATGCTAGAGGATTTGCACCAGTGGATGCCTCTAGACTTCTCTCTCTGGCTGGTGGCAAACACATCCATACCACTGGGGTTGGGGTGCTGGGAAGCCCAAACCCTGTATCTCCTGCGCTCCCCCCCCCCACCCCGCCCCGAGAAAGGCATCGCGATAGAGGGGAATGGGTGGGCTCTCGGGTCAGAGGCTGGGTGCTGCTTTGTGGCAGCCATGCTAGCTGCCATCCCTGTAATTAGTGCCGTTAGCGGGTTGCTATGGAAGTTTCCTCTCCCTGGAGAAGGTGCACCCCTCACAGGAGATGAGGATATTGAGGAGGAAGGGAAAATGCAGATGACTGAAGGAAAAACAACATTGCCCGTCAAAACTCCCCCCAAAGCGTTATCTCCTTGGCCAGAGCAGACCACACACTTTAAAGTCAGGAGTCATTGACTGTGTATTTTGTCTCCGGAGAAATGTTCACCTTGGCATGACTAATACAAGAAGCAAATCCAGCACAGCAGAAATGTCACCAAAGTCCCTCCCACACAGGACCTGTGATTATCATAAGCGAGCACTCTTAACCTGCTTCATCTTTAATTGATAGCTAAAGAAAGCTGTGAAGGAGGAGAAAACTATGCTGAATTTTTGCGTCTTCTTGGCTCTCAGAAAAAACATGGCTCTGAAAGGGAAAAAAAACCCAAACCACCAGGCAAGTTCAACTCCCTTTGTACTACTGATTCACAGCTTCCAAGCGCTGGAGAGAAACAGAGCAAATCCCTCGCATGACCGTACCTCCTGATTCAGAGGAGAGTGCAAACAAGACTGAGGGAGAGATTTAGTTCCCAGCCCACACCAACTGCTGCACCGGTGGGGAGAAGCAGCTGGGGGGAAAAGCTGGGAAAGAAAGTCTTTAAATGGTTTTTGTTCCTCTGGAGTCACAGGGGGTGAGAATCCATAGTCTAGGTAAATCTGGATGTAAAACGAGCAGGGACCCAGCTGGAATCAGTTTAGTGATATAAAGACACATAGTCTTAATTAAGGGAATTGTGATTTGCCAATGAAATCCCAGCAGGGCGTCTGTCTGCCTGATCAAAGGCTCGACTTTCTGATGGAATCTTAAGTGCATGAGCCATGAAATTACTTTTTGAAAAGGGAACATTCGGCACAAAGAGGCAGAGCGAGAGAGGAGGAGGTGGAGGGGAGGAGGGAGGGAGGGAGGGACGGAGAGCGGAGCAGAGCTCCAAGGGATGCTACTGGGAGCATCCATTCCCTCCCTCCAAACAAAGCTAGAGCGGGGCATGCTGGAGGAGAAAAGGTGCCAATCTGTCATCAGAGTCAGCATCTAAAATTATTACCCAACCTACTGAATAAAGACACATTCCTAATTTGCTCTTCAAAATTATTTTAAAAGTGCTTAGCAGAATTTGGGAGGAAATGGTTACTTTTCTAAGTAAATCCAGTTTTCCTACCCTCATGCCCTTCCTTATTTCCTGCAGACTAGACAAAGGCACCTGCCATTTTTGCTCTGAACCTGATTTTCTAAGAACCTTGGAGATCCAAAAAGCAAGGTGGCTATCTCCAAACACTTCCTCTTTTTTTTTTTTTTGACAGCAACACAACCTATTTCCCTCTGTTTTGTTGCATCAATAGGAAATACTCCAAAAGATACCAAGCTTTTCAGGGTACATAGGAAGAGTTTTGAATCAAATCCCAAAGTAGGCAAATTCTGCATGATCTGGAATTATAATGCTGTGGGGTCCTAAACCACTGAAAGCTCTGTGAATCAAGACACAAAGTTGACAGAAGAGACAGAATCTACCAGCTTCATTTATCATGACTGTACCACATGAGCAATCCCCACAGCACTCGATAAAATTCCCAAATCCCATCTCCTCACGTAGCAGAGTCAGCACAAAGCTCTGCGGGATTAGCCCAGGAGAGCCTCAGCTTGGTTTCTGAAGGTCCGGTGAGGCATCCAGAGGACGTCACATTTCCAACCATCTTACACGGATCTTCTCTAACATTTAAATATGTATTTTTTTAAAAAGCTCTCTCATTGCCAGGCTAAAACCCAATGTAACGAATACGGAAACCATTATATCAGAAAAAAGCCAACTGTCACCTTGCCATGCCATCTTCCTCAAAAGTGTCTAAAGCAAGGGCTTCAAAGGAAGAAATAAAACACCCGTATGCACCTGCTGTGCAGGGCAGGACACCATTTAACAGAGGAATGGTCACACTGGGCTGTTTCACTGATCGGGCAACAGCATGGACCTAATAAATCACAATTGGTGTACTGATGCCATGCCAAGACTTAAAGTAAAAGAGAAAATAAGCAATCAAGCCCTATGAATTTCTAGCTGCGTTCAAAGAGTCTGAGGGAAAGCAAGGGATGCAGTAAAATAAAAATAATAAAATAAAAAGAAGTACAAAACCAGTGTGGGAAAACACTCCAAACTCAAGCATCTCCAACAGTTTGTGTAGCAAAAAGCCTAAAGGTTTCTGACAAGTGGCAGCACAGCACAGAGTGCAGTTCTGATCCGAGCCAGTGGTGTAAGCAAAATGGTGCCTCCACTGCTCCCCAGTTTGCTTGGCTCTTACTAATGTTGCTAGATCTAAAAGGAAAACAAACCTCAGTATCATTCACTGAGTCAGCTTTAAAGTTCTGCTTTGGGACTGTGTAGCTCTTGAGAAAAGCTGCAGGTTGAACAAATAAGTGGGTCGCAGAACTCAAACATTTACCATAATTACCGTATTTCAACATGTAGGGTGTCTCCCTTCATACCCCATTCAATAAATGTTAGTCATCCGATTTATGTAGTAAGGTGCGGTTAGCTATGCAGTGGCCACACACTGCACAGTTCTTGAGCCTAGTGAAGGCTTTCCTAAAACAGAAGCGGGCCTCCTGGGCACAGATGCTTTGCTTGCACCGGTGGAAGATCTTGTGAAGCTTGCATGGGTGAAAGAAATATTTTCCTCACTGTTTTTTTCCCCACATCATCAGCTATCACCAGGCCCCTCTCTGCACAGCTTCACTGCCATGGGATGAAAGAGCCTCCTTCACTGCAGCTGTGGCCACCAGCTCCCATCCACTCGACCACCTTCTCACTTCTCAGTCTTTTCACATCTCAGGGAAATGCGTTCTCTCTTTTGCCTCTTTTCTCTCTCCCCTGCCACTGTTATTGCATGCAGGCTGATCCCGCGCTCTAAAATTTTGAAGAGAAAATTTATATAAAAAATGCAGCTCAAAGTATAAAGGAATGTGTTTTCCAGGAGACTATAACAAAAAATACAGGGTTTTTAAGGAGGATTAACCGCCATTTCACATACGCAGCTTCTTCAGAACACTTTCTCACTATCAGAACAGGCTTCACAGCGAAGCAGCAATTCACAAGCTGGAGTTTTCTAAGACGGTTCTATGCTGTGCTTGAGGGGCTAATTAAAAATACCAAAATACACTATTAATTTGTGTATCTTCAGTCATAAACTGCTGGCTCTGCTGTTCAGCCCCAAGCATGCCTGAGATGTAGAGGAAAGTATCCCAACATAACAACTCCACCAACTTCTCATCTGAGTTGCTCACAGTCTATTTTCCAAGCCAAAGAGCAGTGGGTGGCCGCTCAGCGTCAGGAGGAAATCTGAATTTCAGGCTGCCTTGACAGATAGAATTCCCTGTGCCTGGGACTTCATGTTGTTGCCAGGTTTCTGACTCAGGAGCACCCAGCACCAACTGCTGAGCCGTCACAGAAGCCAGGATGCTGCGTGTGGCCGGTTACTAACTCCGTGAGTGATTAGCCCAGGAGTAAGATCAGCACGGCTCCACTGACTCAGGGGAGCTGGAGTGCTTTACAGCAGTCCAGCATCAAGATTCATGACATACAGCTAGATCTGTGTGCCTGTGTATGTGGTGACTGTGCACATATAGATATTAGTGCTGAAATATGAGACCGCAGACTACGCAGTCTTTCAGAAATTTCTTTGAAAGGTTTCCTTTGTTGTACTCTTCTGTATTTCCCTGGAAAACCTAAATGGCCAGAATCTTATAATGCCATGCTAAATGCCCTCCATCACTATAGGACCAGATCAGCAGGGATATGGTTTTCTAGCTAAGGCAAGGAATGAATATTTGAGAGTGGTAAGGCCTGCTCCTGGACTTCGGCTCTCCCCCCAGGAAAGTGCACTTTGCTCCTTCTGTCCATCCATGCCTTTTTCTCTCCTTCCCTCCATCCCATAGTACAAGGCTTGCCTCCTTTTCAGATGCTACAGTTACACCAGACAAAAAAAAAATAAAACAACCAAAACCAAATCAAAAAACAGGAATTAGGCGCTCCTGCCCTTCATAGACCATGTTTTTTTTCCGCTCTTATGGATATGTATTTCTGAGTGCTTCTGCTTTCTCAGAACTCCTCTATCAGTTCAGACAGCAATTTCTCCTGCAAAGAAAGGAGGCTGCTTGTAAAGATGTGATCAGCAGTCACTCCCTGCTCGCAGTCACTCCTAGCTCTGCTGGAGTTCATACCTGGTTTGCTCATCCACAGGGATCTCCTCTACAGTAGATTTCCCCTCCTCTTCCTCATATAATGAAAAAGTCCTTATCCATCCCTCCCCACAAACACTCTACTTAAAATCAGTGCTCATTGTAGTTAGTCCCCAGTTCTCAAAGGGCATTAATTGCTTTGGGCTTCACCTCAGAGCTGCTGAATACTGATAATAACTGGTTTGCCTGGGCTTACTGCCTAAATAGCTGATAATTACAGCCCAAGAACAGCAAGGAGCATGCTGTCTTTCTGCCACAGCCGTCTGTCTATCTGGTTTGCTAGGCATCTTTCCACCTGTCTCTAGGCAATTGTTCTTATTTCTACTTGACTTTGTTCCCCTTCTCCATGTCTCTCTTTTTTTTCATATATTTATTTTGCTTTTCAATCTCTTTTTTGTCTTTTCCAGAGCCCTGACATCTTTGATCTCTTGTCGACAGGGAACACAGCGATCTGGCTACACATTCAAAGATCCAAACATTTTATCACCCCCCAGAAGCAGCTCAGGATGTGACAGGTGAAACGTCAGAAACAATTACAGAAAGAGAGAGGCTTTCCAGCCCCACGGGGGAACCATCCGGTCTGCATTCTGCGCTTCACCTCCTGACTCTGCGGGAATCGGAGGGTCGAGCGACCCCGGCACCCATCCAGAGAGACAAGTGGAAAAAGATACAGACACACAGGCAAGATGTTGAAGTTTTGGGGGGCTGAAGGGGGAGATTCCTGCAAAGGAAACCAGTTGGATCGTCAGCTAGATTCCTCTCTAGCTGTTGCAAGGTGCAGTCATCTGTGCATCCAAGACAAACGTGCCCCCATCAGAGGCAGTTCTCATATAACCTCATTGCGCTATTGTGACCATCTGCTCCCCCACCCTGCCAAGCTCCTGGGGACCATGAGGATCACCGTACACTGGCGGGGGAGCCAGGCCCTGAAATAGAAGCACAACGTTACAAGCAAGAAGGGCAATGCAGGAATTTGGTCTCTGCTGTAGCCCACTGCACTGGAAACCCAGAAGGATAAAAAGAGCACAGGAGCCCATCGGGAAAATGGGGCAAAACCCAAGGTTGCCATATTGGTTTGCAGACCATGGTACAAGGCCCACAGAAGATCAGAGGTGTGTGCAGTGGCACACATCAAGAGTGCCTGAGGCCCCTATAGCTCACAGGAATGCAGATGATGAAACCCGTGAGAATAAAGGCACACGCAGGAATTGGTGAAGCTTCGGATGCCTCCCAGAGGCTGCTGGATACGGTCGAGAGCAGAAAGGGTTGCCTTGAAACAGCTCTGTCAAAGTGTCTGAAGAGTCACGGGCCTCCTGGGACTGCCAGGATGTGTTGATGGGACAACCCGGAGCTCCTCTACTCGGACTGACGCATGCTGAGGGCTTTTCCAGCAAAGGAGCTTACAGACCTTTCCATCCCCTCCTGGTTGCTCAGAGAGCGCAGAACAGAGCAGCAGAAAGAGCCCTGGACACTGCTGCTGCCAGAGAAGAACTGCAATGTGTTTACGTATAGTGACACACTTAGGTATTTTGGATGAGGAGCCAGATGGATTTTGAGGAGCTCTGGGTGAAGAGCTCTCTCCCTTCCGTTATTAACTCCCTCTTTGCAGGCCAAGAGGCCACAGCCTGGCCCTGGGAGACCTTCCTGTCTCCTCCCTGCCTCCTCCACTGCCCTCCTGGACACAGAGACCTCAGGCACAAGGCACTACTGATTTTTGCTGAAGGAGCAGAAGAAAGACCCACCACCAGCTCATCCTAATGGCTGCTGTTGAGCAGCTGCCTCAGCTCTGGGAGGATGGGCAGGGACCTGTCCAGGTCACTCTGCACCAAGTAGGATCGAGCTATGCCCCAGAAGGTGGCACAGAGCAGGGCACAAGATTAGCACTGTCCATACAGCAGAGGTGTAGTTGTACTGGTGTTTCCTAACGGGTACTGTGGGATACCATGTACCTCTGGAAGCATAACGCCATTGCGATGTCACCCTGTCAGTCTTGTCAGTGCAAACAGAAAGGCTCCAGGCTTGGAACCCACAGGTATGTCAGGGAAAGTGATATATCCACAGGGAGTCAGCCACCCACATGCGTTGCATATGTATTAGCCACCAAAGACCAGGAAACACAAGTGCTCATGAAATGGGCAAACAATGAAAGGAAAAACTAGCTCAAATCTTCCCAAAACTCTAAAAAAGTTGTAATTTAAGTTCTCAGTGAAGGTTCAGCTCCTAACTCCCCTCCTGCCTTCACCTCTCCCTCTTCCTCAGCTTATAAGTAGACATCTGTCAGGTGCTCAACTCTGCCCTAAGGAATGATCTCACCCAGCTCCTGTTCCTGCCAATAGTACAGAATGGCTTTCCTGTACCCTCTTCTTCCCTTTCTTTTCCTCCATAAAATTGATCCGGCAAATAACCCTTTTGCTTCCTGACAAATAGCACCATTTGCCTCCCATGCGCCTGCACACTGCCATCTGGCAGGGTGAAACCACTATCTGCACAAGGAAGCATTCTGGCTCTCTATGCATAGGAAACGAGCCAAAGAAAAAGGAAAAACACTTTCAGATGATGTGCCTCCTGACACAAACCGATGAAAATCCAGGAGACTGGTAGTTCAGCCTCTTTGCACTTGTCCCTCATTTAATTTTTTCCTGTGCTTTGATCTGTGGGAGTAGAGGACTGATAATCAATAGAGGCTAGAGGAAAAGCAAATGTAAAAGTCCAAGCCCTTCTAGACGCTGAACTACTGCTACAGCTCCATGTCTTTGCTGCTGTTTTCCAGTCCACAGCAGTTTTCAAAAATGGATGGGGGAAAAAGAGAGCACCCTTCCCACTCCAAACTGACAGGCCTTCTCCATAAGGCAGAGGCAGGATGGAGGCTGAGTTTGCCTTGATATTTGCTGCAATGTCATGAATAGTAGTTCCTTGTTCCCTAACATCAGTCGGGATATCTAGGACATGAGAGATGGTAAATCACGCTCTCATCACAACACTGATCCTTTGCTACAGCTAACTGTGATGGCTTGGGTCATGTCTTCTCGACTTTCTGGTGAAGACAGCCCCGGCAGAGCCTGTCTCCTCATCCGACCTCACCTTAAAGAGTTCAGTCCAGATTCAGACCTGGATCCACAGCTTGTGGCAACAGCAATTTAAGCTGATGTTGCTCAGTGCACATACAGCAGCAGCAGTGTAGCCTAAGGGTAGGCACCTCAGTAATACCCCACTGTGTCCTGATTTAACCAGCTTCCCGACAGCCTTCAGAAAATATTCCATATTTGAGGCTCACCTTTAAAAATAAAGTTATGGTCTGTGTGTGTGTGTGTGTTTGTGTGTTCAGATATGACTTTTTCCTGTTGTTACTGAAAGAAATTCAGCTTGAAAGTCTCCTTCAGTTCACACTGTACCTGGAAGGGCAAGCATAGCTTGCTTGGGGAGTGTAGATCTCTGTATTCCTAGACTGTCTGGAGAAGAAAACAGCCTGGCAGCTTAAAATTTTGAATGATTGAACATTTAACAGCAGCGAATGCAAAACAAAACGAGCCTGACGCCATTTTCTCCAGTGATGTGCCATGGCTTATTAGGAACAGGTTATAAGCTGCTTTCCAGTGAACTTGTTCTCGGAGAGATAAGCTGACTAGTGGGAAATCAATCACTATGAATTTTGATAGCAGTGCCTGCTGAAGTAATTACTTCAAACATCAATAATTCTGCTCACCTGCCTGTGCAGTTTTCAGTCATGCTGAAGGTTAGATTAACGCCACTGAGCTCCTGGGGACTTTTTCTTGGTTTTGTTTTTGTTTTCCTATCCTTTTCCTTCTACTTCCTTAAATATTTTTTTTTAAACACTGATGTAATTGAAATGTCATGTTGCCCGCTCCTCTCTTTCTCTGTCTTCTCACCCGAGTCATCAACACGAGTTTGCTCATATCAGTGAAATTGTCTCTGCGATTCTGTGCGTGCAGGAGCTGCCGCTGATCCCTCCTGTCAGACTTACCAAGCATCGAACGCTCACGTCGCATCTCTCCTTGGCTGTTTATGCCCGTGTTTAAGTTAATACGTATTTAGAGAGAAGGTCAAAACAACCTCCGTGCCAAATGCTCTTGAACTGAAGACCCTCACAGCGGCCTCTCTATAGCGCGATTTGAGTTCCCACACAGATAAGCATGCTGGTTCAGGTTTTGCCACAATACACAGACAGGGTGCACAGACAATTCGTAACTTAAAGCACATCCTACAAAAATTCTAAGGTGATACAACATCACCTAAAATGTCCCTGACTCAAAATTAATTACCCTTGAAAGCACAAAGAGAATGGTCGGTACAACATGCGTGTACATGCTTGCATGTTCAGCAGATGGTAAATTAAAGACGGCATTACTCCACAGAGAGGCCAAATATTTCACCCAGTTACTAAACACCATGATAAAATTATAACATTATCCAAAACATGTATTATTTTCACTTTAAATATAATGTATGATCTGAGTTTTGGACTACTGTGCTTCATAGACTGCGACCTCCTCCACTCGCCGCATCTCCTAAGCTCCTGGATATCTCCTGCTGCCTTATGCTAAATATCCTCCAGGTCTCCCACTGCTGCCCCTTTTATACCCAAATTTCATGCAGCCTCAGTAGTTCTGCTCTCTCTGCTGGAGCAGCAACATATTTATTACTACATTATTATTGTATTTCAGCTCCCAGCTATAGTAAATTCCATCCTGCTGTAACCCCTACCTCCATCTACCATTAGACAGCCTAGGATTCCCACAGACTTGGCAAATTTGATAGATTTGTTTATCAGCTCATTAGAACTGAAGCATGCGTGGACTTACTGGCTGACTGCAATTGAAAGCTGGCAGAGATGAGCCAGGGGGTACATTTCTCACTTTCCTTATCTTTCTCCATCCTGTGTGGGGAGCAAACAGCAGTGATATTCCAGACTATTTATTTGCACGTAGGCTTCATTCCCATAAACAGCCCACTCCTCTCAAATTAAACGTTTTAAAAATTCCTTTTAATGTCAGCTACACTGGTCTGTGAGGCCTAGCTTATATTGATGTCCTTTGTTTATAACAGTGATTGATTGAACACACATAGCAGCTTTCAACAGAGAAAGCCCTCTGCAGACCCAATTTCAGATCCAAAAAGTGTCCTGCTGACAATTGCCCACATAAATCCAAGCAAGGAAAGAATGAAGACTAAAAGTAAGTGCTTTCCTGCCTGAATGACAATCCAGACTCCTGGCAAAGGATGACATCCATCACTCTAGCACCACTTAGCCGATCGCTGCAGCCATGGTGGGAAGGGGAAGGCAGGGCAGGGAAGAGTGCTCGACACCATGGATAATCAGGACTCTCTCACTCGGGCTCCTTACTTAGATGAAGGCAGCCACATGCAAACATAAAAACTGCACCTTTAGCTAAATTCTACTCCCATTATCTTAATACGGCTTTGCTGAAGTCAGGTAAGTGAGTGCTGAATTTGGTCCATATTGTCCATAATGACAAATCGATATTTGATGACCTCCTGTGAGAATGTCTATTCAGTTTATTAACAGGAAAGTGCTCTTGGTTGATCTGACACTGTTTATCTCATTGTTATCAAACCTCCTCTGAAATTAACTGTTAGGAGAAAGGAGGACATCTCTCCAAAGAGAAAATGAAGAGAAAATGAGAGAGGCTTTCAGTGACTGAGGAAAAGGGGATTTCAACACTACCCAGCCAGTGAACAACAGGTCAGCAGAATGGTTCCTAACTCCAGATTTTAAAACAGAGTTTACACTGCTACAAAATACATTTTGAAATCACAAAAATTTTCTTTTCTGTCTTTGAAGTAGTAGAAACACTGCATGGCAAAAGATCTGAGATTTTTTATATTTGTTTATTACTTTACATCAACGTGTTTAGCAGGGATCTATGAAAAGGAGTGAAGAGGAAGGTGATTAAACCTCCAAACGATGCCATTTATTCAGTTTCATCACAAGTGAAGAAGATGATAAAGACTTTCATCTGAACCCGGTAAAGACATGTGAATGAGCGCAGATGAGAAATGAAACTCAGTGCTGACAAATGCGAGGTACCAGAAGGAATCATCTGTACTCATCACCCATGTTACTGGCTTCTAAATTATCTATGAACTCCACGGACAGTTCAGTGTGCACCAAAGGCAATCTTCAGGATGAATTAAATATCAAGATGTATGAAGAAAAGAACAAAGAAGAACACATGAAATATTACAATTTCATTATAGTAATCCATGCCAACCCATGCACGGGGAAGAATTTAATAAAAAAAATTTTAAGGGTATGACCAGAAGAAAAAAATGGGGGGTGGTGTGGGGGGGTGGGGTGTCAGTTTCATAAAGAGCAATTGTTAGAAGACTGGAAGCACTGGGGGGAAAAATTAGATTTTAAAGACTGAGTCTCTGTTCAGAAGAACAAACCCCATCCTGGAGGAGAGAATGGCATGAAAACAAGAAAGGGTGAAGAAAAGTTAAATTAAGAGATCCTATTTCACTTTCTTCTTCCTATGAGAAAAAGATAAATTAATCACTGGCTTAAAAAAATGACAGTTGCCTGGAAACCCACTATAATGACCAGATTACATTCAATAAAGGCAACAAAAGGTCAGCACGCACTAGTAATACTTAGCTATACATACCCACACAGACAGAGTACACAAATAGCAACAAATACTCTCAAGGCTTCAGGAGAAGGTATTTGAAGAAAATCTGAGTGAAAGTGATAGGCACCAAAAATTAGACAGGTAACATGACTGAAAAGTGGAAGCACTTTATAAAGAAGAGTTAATTAACTAGTCAAAATGCTAGTCTCGCAGTCAAGAAAGCTTACAAACTTGGATAAGAAAACAATGATTGGTTTGATGGCAAATAAAGCAGTAATTAGAAATAAAAGCAACATATGGCAAAATGTAAGGCAGCAGTTACAGGTAGCAGTCAACATAATGAAAGTTATGGGGCGTAAGTGACTGATAAGGGAAACTGAAGACATGAGGGAAAATGCCTGTCTGACAGAGTTAAGAATAACAAAATGTAGGTGTCTGAAGATACTCCGGGAACAAAAGAAATCTGAAGAAAAGTGAAAGTGCGGTACTAGTTAAAAATGGTAAAATTGTTAATGCTGAGGTAGCAAAACATCTTATAACCATTGCTGTAGCTATTTAATATATGTGCTCTGAGTTGGCAGTAACTAATTCCATTAGTCAATAATTAATATATTGGGGAGCAGGGACAAGTTCTGCAGGCCAGACAGCCTCTTCCCACACTTCTTAAAAACCCGTCTTACAGACATGCCTGGCCTCCTGATGTTAATTTTTAGTACATTGTAGAATATCAAGGAACTCAGTATGACCGGGAGACTCCTAATGTTGAGTCAATAGTCAAAAAGGGCAGGGGAAGAAGGAAGCGTTCTCAGCGTGACAACACTCCCAGCAAAGATCGCAGAAATGTCGAATCAGGATTAAATACTTAAAGAATTAATGGGTATCAATAAAATTCATGCCAGGCAACATAAGATTACAGGGACAAAGTCTTTTTAAAGCGGTATATTTTCATGCTGTAATTAAATTATAAACTCAGTTGACAAAGGTAAATGAATGCCTACAAAAATTTTGGCTTCTGTAGAGCTTGTGACTTATTACCTCATATCGCTGTGATTTAAATTGTATTATACATTAACAATGAAGTACCTGTTCAATGGATTGAGGACTGCCTGAGGAATCTCAAAAGGAATAATGAACAGGGAATCATCATTCAGTAGGAGGATTTGTTGTGAGGTTCTGCAGAGATCACGAGTAAACAGAACATGATTTTACATCTCATCACTGATGTGGAAATAAATGCAAAATACTTGAGGTGAAGTTTGCAGAGGCTGGTAGAAGAACAGACATATAAAATGTATCATATAAAGTGGATCACTTCTAAATTACACCTGTTCAAACTGAATATATTTTAATTTAGCTAAATACAGAGTAATATATTGAGGACCAAGGAACACAGACCACATCTACAAAGCAAAAGAGATTGCAACCAGGAAAGCAGACACCTTGAAGAAGATTAAGGTTCACTGTGGATAAGCACAACTATGGAAAACTGGGTGAATGGAAGCCTGGAAAGCGAAGTAAACCAAGCCATTCCCATGACTCCACCCTGGTCAAGTCGTAGGGAGTTTCTGGGCATGAAAGGAGTATTATGAGAAGGCACTGGAGAAACTTAATCGTGGCTTTGAGCCTGAATCTTCATATTAAAGCAGGCAGCTCACCAGCTACAGTAACAACAGCATCCAGGAGAGATTACTTAGCTCTGGTTCGGAAGAATATTTTTTTATACATAAAACCTAATATTCTGATATACATATTTATATACATTATATCTATCTGTATGTACATATAAATAAATAGACGTATATGTATAACAGTGGGACCTTAGCAATGGGGAACACCAAAGCAAGAACCTCTAATAGCTGGACAATGAAGACAAGTCCAGGAAAAGAGCACAAGTGGGTAAGAAAGTGAGAGGGAAAGAGAAAAAGTGAGTAAGGGAGAAAGGGAGACGGTGGTTATGTGCAGAGAGCTTGTGGAAAGGCAGGAAGGCTGTAGCAGAACATGGGAAAACAGAGGCAAAAGGGAAGTACAGAAGGAGCTGAATATAAAGAAATGCCAGGGAAGCCAGAGAAGTAAAACAACAAATACCAGAAAGGAATTCATCGATGAAAAGATAGGAAGGGAAGAGGACATCTTTCCCTCGCTGCTCACTGGTATAACTTCATTACGTCTCATATCGTTTATTCTCTCTCATACATCTCCTTCTATTCTTACCAGTCCCTTATAGATATTTCTCTTTAGAAGCATTAACCTGCACAGATTCCCTCTCTGTGCCCCTGCCTCTCTGCTTCCCTCCCACCCCAGCACACAGCCATGATAAGAGGAAAGACCTCTCACCTCTACCTCTCCCCAGCGTGAGCTTTTGTCAGCATATGAATCACTGCCAGGTATGCGACACAAAGGCAGAACAATTTACCTTCAAAGAGAAAGCCTCATTCTGACAAGCCCAAAGTTTGTTTCCACCACAAGATGTCCCCCAGGGGATGGAATTTAGCAAATCATACGCAGTGTAATATTAATTTTTGTGTGTTATTTCAAGCTGACATGCTGTCTGTTAGATGACTGTTTTTCCCTAACAGGACTATTCCACTGGGAAGAAAATTAACTCTTAATAAGCATTCCTCCTGTACTCTGTCAGGTTCCCATTTTCTCTCTTCTTCATTTTCCCTCTATACTCCCTCCATCTGCCTTCCTCATCCTCTTCCTTGATCTCTGTATCCCATTTCCATCTTTCTTATTCCTACCTTCATTCTTTTTCTTCATCCATCCTGCCTCTTTCCCCTTTTCTTCCTATTCTATACTTTCCTTCTTTTATTTTCTTCTTATTCTTCTATTTTGTCATTTTTGCCTGCTACCTCTCCTGTCCCACTCAATCCATTCCCCACAATCTGCACCCAGAGAAGTGCATGAGAATAACATTCAGGGTATTTCTCTAGTTACCGAGCCATAACAGGAGCCAGCCAGCCTATTTAGAAACCCACCCAGCCAGTTCTGTGGAGCCTCCAGTGCTGCACGTTATTCTGCAGGCCAGTAATCTCAGCTCCCACAGCCATATGGGAATCGGAATAAAAACCAGCACCCTCTGGCACTGGGTGTTCAACATCTTTGGGGCCCCAATGCAAGAATCTGGCTGGGGCTACGCAGCTTTCCAGGCTTTGAAATGGATATGTAGAGAAGAGATTGGTCAGGATTCATTGCTCCTAACTGCAGGTGACTTGAGGGTAGGTGTCTTGTCTAACCCTGCTGTATGTTTGTGCTATAGTCAATGGGAAGACGGTGGGGCGCTTCTGAAGAATGAATTATTCCATAATAAATAACTCAATAAATTCCATAATAAATAAACCCATTTGGATGGGGTGGCTCTCAAGATAGCCTCAAAACCAGCTTAAATTAATAGCCTAACTTTCAGACAGTAAAAGCTAGGTAACATGGAACATCTAAGATAGAAAATAGATGGGGAAGTCTGAAAGAGGGCAGAAAAACGGCAGAAACTGGAGGAAAAGCACGAAAGATGGGAAAGCTACAGACCAAAAAAAATCTTTGCTAAATCAGCAGTACATCGAGGGCCAGAGTTGCAGACAAGCTGAAGCCCCACAGCTCCCATTGATTTCTCCCACGTTTCACACTGCTCAGCATTTCTAGAAGCCAGAACCCTAACACCTCTCCGGAGCTGGGAACTAATCTAAGAGACTTGCCTTTCACAGCTAATGCTCTGGACATGTCACCCCCAAAATGCTGACTTCATTACATTTTGCACCTAACTGCTGCTGAGGAAAACACTGGAGTGAAAGAACAGAGAATTAACACTAACGGGTCTCACAGAAAACCGGTCAATATCTGAGAAATCTGTCTCAGGCTATTTCCCTCGCACCGTTTCCCACTAGTATAATTTCATCTCCTGACAGCACGGACTGTCAAGCCCCGGAAGGGAGTGCATGTGCACACACACACTTGTACGTCTGGCTGCTGAAGCGTCAGCGATTTATCTCTACAGAGATGTACACAGCAAACTGCCTCTTGCCAAAAACTGGGAAGCGCAGCGCCCTTTTCTGGGAGGGATTCAGTGCTCCCTTCTGCAGCTGGCGGGATTTGGCATCTCCATGCGTTTATCCGCTGCGTATGAAGACACAGGTTTTAAATCACCAAACATGGAGCAAAGCTGAGTGCAGTGCTGCTTAGCCAATGGTATAGTCTGCGCAGGTTCGTGTTCAAGGGTTCTCTGCCAGGCAGGGTATACGAGAAGCACACAAGAGACAGGGTGACAGGCAGGAGGTGGCCATTTCAATGAAATTAAGGAAGGAAGAGGCAAAAATAAACCTACAGTATACGCTACCAACAGTCCTGTGAATAATCGAGGCTTTCCATGTGCAACACGTCCCAAACCACTGCAAAATTGGTGGGGTTTATAAATGGCATAGACTAAAACTAGTGCACAGGAATGATTTTTACTTGTTTTTTGGAAGTGAGGAAACCAAGGCAGTGAGAGTAAGCCAGTGTTAAAAATGTCGACTTCGACTTAGAAACAGCATGCCTACATGCTGACTGTATCAAGCCTTTTCAATATGCACAAAATGTTTGGGGCCTACAGCATCCAAAACTCCAGATCCTGGCTTGTGGAGAAGAGCTCAACAGAGATACCCTCGTCAGCTCTTTTGGTGGTGTCAAACCTCTTGTGAAGTATAAAATGTACCTACAGAAAGAAAGGACAAGCAATTTCCAGACTGAATGTTTTCATGAAGAAAAGGGGATGCAAAACGCAAAAGGGAATCAGTACAGTGTGTTTTTTGGCTTTTTATTTTATTACTATTTCACTTGTGTAAAGCAGCCTCAAAATACCCTGTGGGCTAGTAAATCAATATAGCCCTTTGCCCAGAGATGCTTTTGATTTGGTTCCTGTGCCTTGCCTCTAAGCGACGCTGCCCTTTCACTGGTCTCTTGACACGTGAGAACATCAGGACTTTTGAGGTGAATTCTTTAGGACGTAATTGGGGATACTGGCAGACGGCACCCCAACAACAGACCCTCAACCCTGAAGCTTGTCTTCTTCCTTGGCCCTGCCCAATCTGAATTTGATCAGCATTCAATTACATGATTTATAAGGAATTCTGGAAATCTGATTTTAGCATAATGAGAAGGTCGTTTCCATTTTCTAATACTACCTGGTGCATATAACTGTGCTATTCCTACTATAGCCGTATTGATTAAAAACAAGTGACACTTCTGTAATTGCATATTAATCCCTGCTTGTGACATTATTACGTTCTCATGGGTTTTCTGCCATAAAAGAGATTGCATTGGAGATACTGTAGAAAACAAAACAATAAAATGAAACTATTTGAGAGTCATGGATGCATCTAGCTACTCTGCGGTCACATGCAATCTATTAAGTTAACATGTAACTGATTTGGAACATTAATATGACTTCTCTTTCTTTTAATTCAGCGTTAATAAGTTATTATAGGAAATGTTAGCCTTGCTTAAGAAGAAGCAGTGTTTGAAGGAAATGCAGTGGCTGGAAAATATCTCAAAGGAAGAAATGAGGGTTGGAGAGTAAACATTTGCCCCAAAAGCAGTGAGCCAGTGCAGAAGCACACATGTGCCCAAGCCCAGAGACACATAAAAACATAGAATCATTTAGGTTGGAAAATACCTTTAAGATCAGTGAGTCCAACCATAAACCTAACACTGCCCAGTCCACCACTAAACCATGTCCCTCAGCATCACATCTACAAGTCTTTTAAATACGTTCAGGGATGGCGACTCAGCCACTTCCCTGGGCAGCCTGTTCCAATATTTGACAACCCTTTCTGTGAAGAAATTTTTCCTAATATCCAGTCTAAACCTTCCCTGGCGCAACTTGAGGCCTTTTCCTCTTGGCTTATCTCCTGTTACTTGGGAGAAGAGACCAACACCCACCTCGCTACAGCCTCCTTTCAGGTAGTTGTAGAGAGTGGTAAGGTCTCTCCTCCTTTTCTCCAGGCTGAACAACACCAGTTCCCTCAGCCACTCATAAGACTTGCAAGACTTCCATTCTAAGTTTAATTTGTATTTCAGAGGAAGTGGTGAATACAAACAATAGCAGTGATTTCGTTATTAAATGTACCTTTCTGGAAAAAAAAATGGCATCAACAACGAGCAAGTGCGAGAGGGAAGAGGAAAAAAAGAGAGTGTTTGGGCTGGATCACCTTGCTGAATGAAAGCAGCCAAACTAGAACAGCTCTCTTATGAAGAAATACTGAGGGAATTGGGTCTCTTTAGTCTAGAAAAAAGACATCTGAGGGGAGACCTTATCAATGCTTACAAATACTTAAAGGGTGGGTGTCAGGAGGATGGGGCCAGGCTCTTTTCAGTGGTGCCCAGGGACAGGACAAGAGGTAACGGGCACAAACTTGAGTATAGGAAGTTCCACCTAAACATGAGAAGGAACTTCTTTACCTTAAGGGTGGCAGAGCCCTGGCACAGGCTGCCCAGGGAGGTGGTGGAGTCTCCGTCTCTGGAGACATTCAAAACCCATCTGGACGCGTTCCTGTGCAACCTGCTCTAAGGTGGCCCTGCTCTGGCAGGGGGTTGGACTAGATGATCTCCAGAGGGCCCTTCCAACCCTGTGATTCTATGAAACCAATGTATTTGTGTAGATAATTGTTTCATGTGATTTTTTTTCCCCCGTTTTACCTTTTCTCTCTCTATTTTAATGCGAGGGGTGATGCACGCTCTAGCACCTATGATGACAGCAAAAGGTGTTGCCAGCAGGCAGAGAGACAGGTAAGCACCCACGCAGCCAGCAACTGCCTTCACCCTGTGTCATCACCCCTCTGCTCTCCAGCCAGTTCCAGTCGATGGGGACAACTTACATCTACCATGTCAAGGGGCATGTTAATTAATTAATAATGCATAATCTGTACTGATCTGCTGATTAAAACACACCTCCACTGCAACCTTTAAGAACAATATGACTCAACTCAGAAATTGCCAAGTCCTGTCCTCCAACTCATCCCAGTCACTTCCAATGAAGAGGCCATAGGGATCTACCATTCCAAGTGATGGGATCTGTTTCCTGATTTATAGCTTCAGAGAAGTGTTTCAGCAGCAGCAGAGACCATTAACACATTTTTATTTCTTCCTCATCCCTGTTGTGTATGCATGCCCTACTATAAATATGGGTAAGATTCTGTCCCCTCAAATTTCCCGGCATTATACCTGATTATATTTTTCCTGGAGCTAATGGAAAATGAAATTGATACAGAACAAAGAACCCAGAAGGGCAGGTAATTTTTGAAGCCTGACAGAAAGTAAAAAGGTGATGGTGGTGGTGAAAGCAGGGGTGGAGTAGGAGCACATAGGAGAAGAGGGAAGCTGAGCAGCTGACCCCAAGGGAGAAGAAGCAAGAATAGAGGAAGGATCAAAAGAAGGAAAAACAGGGAGGGAAGCACTGCTAAGGGAGACAAAACTGATGAGCAAAAGAATGTCAATAGAGAGAAAACACAGAAAGCAACACTTGCAGGTATCATTCAGGGAAACCACAGTGGAAGGCAGGCATGGATTTACCTGGAGAGGCTGAGGGGACTGAAATCCCTTTGGTTCTACTTCCCTCTGTGCCTTTCCTTCCAATTAAAACTACTGGTTCTGGATCAAGCTCTCAAGTCTCTTGTCACAGATGTTCTGACATGGCTGAACAAGACCTCTCCCCACCCCTCGTTCAGATCAGGGGGAGGAATGCAAGGAGACAGAAAGGAAAGAGGTGACACAGAAAATGGAGCAGAGATGGGAAAAAGACAAAGATGGAAAACAGGATGACAGAGTGGCAGAGCTATTATACTCAGGTATAGAGCACTTCACTCTCAGGAAAGTAGGTAATTTGGGGCTGTTCAATAGAATGATTAAGGAAAGAGAAGGACTATTACCTAATCTAATTTATTTAATAGGGAAAATTGAAAAAGCTAAATAGGATGGTTAAATAAGGAAAATCAAAAAGGTATGGGCATAAGGTATCCTTTGCACAGCAGCATCACAGAGGATGCTAGTCAGGTACCTGAAAGCCCACTATGAAATATTGTGAGGCACAGACCTCAAAATTCTCTACACACAAGGTGCCCACCTGAAAAGCACATAGGGAGTGCAAAAGGCGAGCAAGGGGTGGTGAAGTATAAGAGAAATTCCCCGGATGGACACAAGCAGGTGCACATCTATCTGCATGGGTTTTTTCTACCATGTGCACTTAAGTAAACATATATGAACAATGGTATGAAAATGAGCACAATAAAAAACCAAAGAGATCTCCATGGAAGCTGTTCTGACACTGAAGCCTGCCTTTGGCCCAGGCAGAAGTTCCCTTGCTTCCATATGGACATTTAAACTAGAGTAAAGGCTGCATTTGAGGAAAAAATTGTGATTCTATGATTCTATTACCTAGGGAAAGGACATGCAGTATCACTGGCCCTTCAAGAGGAACCCCCTAGATCTTGATAGTTCAGCTCTGATTGGTGTCATCTCCCTCTCCTCCTGCTTTCACACACAGGTTTGTGAATGATGTTGAGGCTATTAATCTGCATCAAGTCCCCAGAGCACCTCCTGCTCTGGAATGCCACTGATGAGCAGATGGGATTTTTGGCAAGAAGTGACCTGGCATGAAAATGAACAGAGAAGGAGAGTACTAGAGGGGAGGGGGAACTGCCTGAAGCTCTCCATTTAAAAGAAAAGAGGAAAAGAGGTTTTTCTTCTCTGCTGATACCATATCCCAATCTCCAGTCATATAAGGATTTATGAGAAGCCACCTGTGCACATTTACACGAGCCAATTTCCTTCCTTAAGAGCCTGATATATCTACATTTGTGTAGACATATCTAACTTAACTTGGGGATTGCTAGGACCTACCTACAGTAGCTCAGTACAGGTTAACGGAAAAATGTTTACGCAGCCTCTTGGGTAGGCTTTGCAGCTCACACTGACGAGCAGGCAGATACCATGCTAGGAAGACTCTATCTGGCTTTTTTAAACTAGTGTGGCCACATGTGTATAAACTGCAGCAGTGGTAGTCTAGAAAAAACGCCTGACCTCAAGTCTTTTGAAGCCTATTGCACATTGCCCTTCACATATTCCCTTGCTCAGAAGACAACAGACAGGCTTCCCCCTGACACTCCCAAAATTCACATACAGGAGGTGTGGGCTCACAAATCCTTCAGTCATGAAATGGGAAAAGCACCTCAAGAAGGTTTTCCACATTAGGAATTACAGGAATTAGTGTCACTGAGTGCAAAGAAGATTCAGTTCTTACAGGTCAATGGACACTCAATTTTCGTTCTGTAAATCTCACTGGTGGTAGTGGAAGCTGGGGAGACACATCCCAGGTTACAATCTGCACTTTTGGAGTGCTACAATACTGAAAATCACTGTTACACATCTTGGATTTAAATGTGAATATAATACTTGAAAAAGCAACAAGGACTATTTATCTTAGTCATACTCCTTCTTTTCTGAGAAATCTGACATCTTGTGGAGTTACTAAATTAAAAACACAACAGCAGAACACCGAGTTATTCTGGAACAAAGCAGTCTGTGTGCAGGCAGCCTGTGAGATGAGCACCTGCTCAGCGATCATTAGTGAATGGAGATGGAGATACTTCATTGCCCCACGCTCTCACTTCACACGCACTTTGAAGAGACATGTGGTGCATCGTTTGGTGATGCACATGGCACAGTAATGCTTCTTTCTATAGCTCATGCCATACAAGGCTTACAAAACAATTTACAAATACTAACAAATGAAGCCCTGTCTCTACAAGATCAGTATTATCATCTCTCTTGATTTTTTCATGAGTCTTACGACTTTACTTGTTCCACTCTGTTTTGTGTGAAGCCCTAATTCTCAGAAGTCAACTGATAATCAAGATCCGTAGCATTGGGCGGAGGTTAGTGAAAATCAAGTCTTATGATTCAAAAATCTGACATTAATTGAAAAACAGTTTCCACTTAAAAAAAAAGTCTTGCTTCTTAAGTCAATTCTCTTATTGCATGGCTGGTTTCTGATTTCTAATTTTTGGGCTGGTAAATTGGAATATTTCTCCATTAATGGGCAAGTACTCTTATCCCTAGCTGGCAGATCAGAAAATTACAAGATAGCACTAAACCTGGCCACAGTCTAAGTGAGTTTTCAACACAGTTAAATTGCCGCTACATACTGCAGGGTTCAACTGTACCTATAAAAAGGGCAAACGAGGCATTTAAGAACAAAGCGTGGGCAAAGTCTAAAGTAAAATCCAACTGTCTTACTCTCAGTCCAGTGCCTCAACCAAAAAATATGCTCTTGTCTAAACATGGAATTCAGCAAAAATCCTCCTTTTTTAAAACAAAAATCTGCAAGCCCACCTGCAGAGCTATTTGAGGAAACAAAAACCTAGTAAAAAGCATCAGAAGTTCTCATATCTAATTAGGGAGCCAAAGAAGATATTGTCTCCTATTTAGATTGGAATAAACATGGAACAGTTTCCTAGCCTGAGCAAGAACCACGGCAGCAGTTTGAGACCTTCATGCTGCGAGCTAGTTCAAAAGACAGGAGCAGAAAACAGCAGGAGTAAGAGTCTGCCCAGGAGCTAAGGAGTTAAGCAGATTTCATTCCCATCCATTGCACATCCTTAAAAAGTCATTATCGATACATCTCTAGTATGGCTGGGACCCGGAGGCCTTTTGTTTAGCTTGCAGCGTACGACACGAGATGGAGCCCACACCGTGTTGTTTAGTGCCCGCTGAACAGGATGATATGAGCTGTTTCATGCAGTGAGAAGGTTGCACATCATTCCTGGTGAATAGATGGCTACGGACTTTTCACAGATGATACCTTGCTGTACATGCACAGCAAGAACCATACACTCTCCCTGGCTTCGTCCTGCTGTCTGTCTCTGTCCCAATTCCCCCTGCACAGGACTGAAAGCTGGAAATCTGGAGGAACAGAGCAACTGGTTTACACCCTCTGAACATGAAGGAAAAGAAACAGCAAAATAAAAATTAAGCAAATAAACAACTTCTCCCTTAAAAAGCTGGAAAAATAAAGAAGTCTTTGCAGGCAATTTAATTTCAAGACCTATCTTAAGGGAATAAGAGGACTGGATGGCGTTAGGGTCCATAAAACAGATTATAAACAGTTACAGAAGAGCAACACCATGTATTGTAACATGCAATTTTATAGATGCCTTCAAATGAAAATAAAACACTGGGTAGTTGGGGCTCTCTTACGTGCCTGCAAAAGGTTAGGAAAGAAGAGACTGTATCAGGAATTTATAAACTGCAGAGGAGAGAGAAGACACAAGAGAGAAAGAGCTAGCAAACGTTATTTTAAAATATCATTTTATTTGTTTCAAAAATAATTTGGTGGGTTACTTAAACTTATTTCCCATTTAAATAAATTATTAAGGCTTCTGTGAGCTCTCTTCAAGGCGTAGCTGTTGAGTAACAGAAAACACCCCTTGAGTAATACCTAATCAAGGCAGGAAATAGGGAAGGATATTAAAAACAAAATGCCCCACACAAATTAGTCACTTGATGTCTCAAGTATCTTCTTTTCTCTTTTTATCTCTGGGGAAGAAAAGGGGTGAAAGAGATAAAGAAAACAGAAATAAAATTAGAGAGAACAATGCTTTTCTCATCCTCGCATCTGTCAGGGCAAGAGTCAAAGTTTTTCTTGGAAGGTGAAGGTCAGGGGAGACAGCTACGACATATGGGTGTGCAAATTCAGGAAACCAGAGGTCCTCAGACTCCCCATGATGAAGGAGCTTGACCTCACATACCCTGCATCGATCCGCTGGCTCTTCCACACATAAAAAAATGACCAGATTGAAACTAGGCAGCTCACCCAGGGGATGCTGCCTCTAAGCCACTTCTGTTTGTTCCCAGATCAGCCCACAAGGTAAGCAAACTTGTCAGAGCAACAACACAGACACTATGACTCCTGCACTTGCCGCTGTAGTGCCTTTTGAACTGGGACATTCACAGATCTCATCCCTTCGCAAACCAGAGCTGAACCCCTGAGAATAAGCAGTGAGTTTACACCAGATAAGGAGGAAGTTTACAGACTGTAAAAAACTCCGTGTGAGCACAGAGCACCCCTTCCCAACAACCTATAGCTTCCTGGGATGTCACCGTAATCACCAACATAATCACCATATTGGCCATGCAAAACTGCAAAAAGTCACGGAGGACAGAGCCCAGGCCCTCCTGATCCCAGAAGAGCAGCCCCTCGCAAACTGAGCCAAAGAAACTCTCGCTGAGTGAGTCCTACAAAACCACAGATGAGCAGTTTAGCCTCTCTGGAGTAGTTAGTGGAACCTACTGGCACTTCATTACAAATGCATTACTGGCTGTAAAATGGTGAGGGGCTGAGACAAGCACACCAGTTTATTATCCTGGGCTGCATAACCTCCCATCACCAGAAGCATCGGAGGGAATTGCAATAGGAGAGCCAAAGGCTGCCGAGGACAAGACAGGATAGAGAGGACTCATACAACAACAGCGCTGTCCCTCATTCCTTCTTGGACTACTCCACCTCCCTGGGTTAGATCATGGGTGCCCACAGCAATGTGACACAAAGAGGAGCTCCAGGACTTGCACTGGTGGATTTGTCTCCTCCACGCAACCCCCAACAGGCACTCGAACTCAGAGCCACCGCCGCGGGGCTCAGGCTGCACACCTCTCAGGGCAGGGGCCTTCTCTGGTACCTCTGTGAAGAGCCACATATGCCTATAGTACAGTACCGGCATGACGGTGGCACTCACGCTGGACGACTGAAGAAAGACCAGAAGCATTCAGGTACTTTAACCTGACTCCTGTTTGTTGTGGTGCTTTCTCTCTGATGCACTTTCATTACCTGCAAATCCCAGAAGTGCTGAGCTCTCCACTGGCATGGGACCACTCTGCAAAACTTGTCTTTCAGAGCCTTTTGAGAGACAAAGAGTGGACGTAGGAAAAGGGTATCATTTTCTAGGGGAAATGTTAACTCGCAGCTGCCTCTGGATGTAGCGAAGGAACCAAAATACAGGGTGCCGAATATGGCCATCTGGAACAGTTGGACTGGGTAAATGAAAGGACAGAAACTATCCATGCATGTAAGGAATCTGTCCTGCAACTGAACAGTTTCACAGACTGAATCCCTTTTAAAGAAAATAAGTTTATTATTCCCCCTTTCCACAATGGGAAACAATAATCTTTCTTCTTTTCTCTCTTCCTTTCAGCTTCTTTTCTCCCCATCGGTGGCTATTCTGTGCCTGTGTCAACCACATTCCCACCTAGTGTAAAATCCTCTGACTGTAAAACAGAAGGTTGCAGCAAAAATACAACTGGCACCGAGTGCCGATTCCCTCATTTCCTCCTCTGTTTCTTTCTCTCCATGAGTCAAGCTCTTGCTCCCTGCTTCCACACATGCACACAGCACGGCACACCACACTTTTGCATAAAAGCAACATTTTGTCAAAGCAGCCCAAATTCTAAGTGAATTCCTACTGCAGCATTTACCCTAACGCTACTCTCTGGTCCTAAAACATGTAGCTTTCATGTAGCTTTTCTCTAGGTAGTTCCAAAATAACACCACTTCCTAACTGTACCATATGGCTGACAAGGGACAGCCAGCCATAGGTCACACTCAGACGAATTCTAGCAAAGGCTTAGTCTCTGCAAAAAACATTTGAGAACCTTTTATTAACACTGCTGTTTGCATTAAGCTATGGGGTCACAACCTCAAATCACAGGAAACATTTGCCAAGGAGGCAAAGGACAAGACCGGCAACCTAGCTGAAATCTAAATCCTTACTGTTTTACTCTGGATTATGGTTTCAAAGCCTTCATGCCCCTTTTTTAACTAACTAGCTTTATTCACCTAGTACTTTCTATTACTAAGATTAATTTCCTTTCTTTAATTCCAACCACCCGGCTCAGTACTCTCAAATGCATTTACATAGGAAGAGGTAACTATGCAATGACAAATCTGTCCTTTTGTTGTTCGTGTCATTTCATCTTTCACAGATGCCAGTCCTCAATATCATATGGAAGATAAATCATCATCTCCCAGGAGTCCCTAAGAACAGAGCCAAGAAGCTTATTCACTTGAGACCTTGTTTATCTCCAGTTCTGATGATTAAAGCGGTGAGCAATGCATAGCAAGGAGGGACTCATGCAATCTGGGTTAAAACCAATATTCATTAGGTGACAGTAATGACCCTCTCTCCTTTAACCAAGGCGTACAGAAGCTGTGGGTCAGAGTGTTGCTTTATTTGTGTCTTTTATTTCAAATGAGATAATGCTGGTGAAAAGCGCTATGCTGACAGTCTTAGAGACAGAAGTCCACCATCTGCACATCACAGGTAACACAGGAAAGCAACAGCGGTCATCAAACATCTGGAAAATATGACCAAAAGGGTCAAAGTTTGAAGGGAATTCAGGGTGTTTAGTCTCCAGGAAGCTAAAGGGAGATACAGCAGTCTTCAGACATGGGAAAGGTGACTGCAGAAAGGCAGGCAATAAGCCTCCTTGTTCATAAGAAATAAGTTTGAATTGATTGTCGTGAGCAAGATGTGGGTTAGACCTTAGGGAAACTGTCTCCAGTTGGGGCTCGCCATGGAAACAGACCATCTAGGCTGACTGTGGGGCTTCCGGGGCAGAGCAAGTCATGCAAACACCCGGCAGAACGGGTGCGAGTGTGGCTGGTCCTGCCTCCGTGCAGAGCGATGGCCTGCCTGGCCAGCAGACATCTGTGCCAGGCCTTTGTCCTGTGACTCTCAGATGCCATCATTATAACCTTTGCCTTGCCAATGTGCCTGTACCCTCAACTGGAGATGCCAACACCAAAGTTTATGGGCTATCTCCCTATCCATACCATTCAGTCCATGGTCACACTACTCAAAGTGCCGTCAGAAACGCTAGCCAGTGCAATTTGCACTTTAGTGTTGTTGGCATCTGCCTATTTGCAAAAGAACTGAGATCAACTAATGCACAATATGGCAAGTGATCATTACAAAAAGCCTGACATAAACCAGATGGGAAAGGAAAGGCTCATGATGCAACCAGGGAGTATTAAAGGACAACTGGACTCCAGGGGCATTCAATCCACAGTTTGGCCCAACAAAATGGTTGCGCACAGCTGAGAGAGAGACTTGCCAAGAACTTTTCTGAATGTGTCTATAGCTTTGTCATAATCAGGGCAACTCCTTATAGCTCTAAACTGCGCTTGGTGGCCTTCCCTTTTGGTTATGTCCCTTGTGCCTAAAATATGAAGTGTAAGTACGTACAAGCCAACAACTCATGTTTCTCCCAGTTGCTTGGTTACAAAAACTTGCTGGCCCTTTTCCTCTTCCGAAGTAGCTGGAGAGACTTTAGTAATTGCTTGCAGCTGGAGGAACAGTGGTTGGCAGTGGAAATACTGGGTACACCTACCCATGTCTTGTGGAGTGTGTAATGGAAAAAAAAACTTGATGAGAACACAAAAAGAAAGCAATTTTCAGAAACGTTACCATCAGCCTCAACAAAGTAAAAGATGCCTTTATTTTTACCAGTGACTGCTGTGACTGCCACTGGGATTTAGTGCTCTTGGAAGCAGAGTGGTAGGAATAGTCTCTGTGACCTTTGGGTTAAATTCCCCGGTCTCCCAGACACCATGTTCTGCCTTCTGACCACAGTGTGTTGGGAGAAGCAGCAGGAAAACAGAAAGATGTTGGTGTCAGTGACAATGGCCTCTTTGCCAAGAATGATGAAAAATAAAGACGATGGCACTGACACATCATGACTACAGTGATGATTATTTTGCCTGGAGTTAAACAGAGGAGGGAATAAATCAGTCCTGTCACTGACAGGCATGACAAGAGGAGTCTGTAAAGCACATGTAAGTAGCACTCAATTTTCCATTTTGACTATTTCTCGTCCTCCAACTTCCTCCACCTCTGAAGTTGTCTGTGAGTGCAAAGAGAAGCAGCACTCTCCACTCAAGGATAAGCTGACAAAGTTAATTTGCTTTACTTGCTCCCAAATCCCTGATTCATCCACTGCATCTTAAAAGGCAGTTACTAAGCCACTGGTCTAACTAAGACATTACTGTTATTAAAGCCAAGTCTTTGGCATTGTGGTGCAAATTAGCATAACGGCATCACACCCTGTGGGGGCATTAAAACAACTGCTTTTATCGTTCCAGTTTAGGTCTTCAGAGATGGAAGCCTCTGATTGTGAAACTGCTCTCAAAAGTCTCATTGAAGTTACCCTGCTGTGTCCTATTAGGGTGAACCAAACTCCGAAGACCAAATTTGTGATTTTCTTTAGATAATACTGAAAATATCCAGCATGTCTTAGCTCTCTTAAAACGTTAACTCATTTACAACTACCTTGGTTTTCCAGTTCTGTAAATACGTTCTACCACAAAATTATAATCTCGTTAGCTAGTGACTTGCAGCAGGCAAAAAGCCAATATAGAAGTGGTTGGTCCTCCACTTTGTAAACTGCCTGAAATGCAAACTGAAATTATTCTTGTACACAACTGCAAGACACTAAGCTCCAAATCAGCAATTTTTCGGTTGCTAAATAGCTCTATATTGTGCATGTACATGCCATGGGTTTTTTTGGTTTTTTTTGCAAAGAACAGGAATTCCCTCCTCCGAATGCATGAATGTGAGGTTCCCCTCTACACAGTGAGACTGGGAGCTTCCGGCTTACAAGAGGCTCCAACCCTATGGAAATGCCCTAACTAGACCATACAATTGGGAAGGAGTTCCAGTTCCAGTTCTGTCTAATCACAAAGCATTAGAAAGACATGCTCCACTTTAATTACCTGCAAGTAGACTACTTGGTTTGTAAACATACTGGACAAGCGCAGACACATGAGTTGGCTCTGTCTAGCTCTATATAGTTCCAACCAGCTTACCTGGAGGGGTAACCATCATGCAAACACACTGTTCTGCTTCCAGAGCAAAGCTGAATCTGCGCTCGTGCTCGTAGCTTAAAAGAAGGGTTTCTCTGCCCTGTCAGTTGTGTAGAGGATCCTTCTTTTCTTTGCAGAACATTTCTCTGCTGGGGGAGCAGCCAAGAAACCTTTAAGCACAGAAGTTCACTCTGCAGGACAAGGCCAGTCCTAACTGCCTTCCCAAGACTCACTGTGCTCTTTTTAGGCAACTCTTCCAGCCCGGCTGCTCTGGGAAGTTCTGCCCAGGGGTGGGATATCCACCAATACGCTTCCTGTTTTGCTGGGTCTGTGCATCTCTAAGCACTGTCTCATCCTGGGTAGCAGGTACTGAGTAGGACAGGCCAACAAGCTTGGCCACAGACACCCAAGCTGGGTCTGGAGCTGGTTCACTTTTGAGGCTGAAAACTGTAATATGGTGAGTGGCTTTACATACCTGGAACTCATGTTAAGCAAGATATTGGGGAGTTTTCGGTGTACAGTTAGCATTGATACATCGGTGCAATTAGTAGACTAAGCTTTCAGTACTGTTCCCCTGACTATTTTAGCTGTACCCACTTCAAAACACTTAGTTCTTTTTCAGGCCAGACCTATTCAAAAGAGAATCAGGCCCTTCAATGTAGGGATTTCTCTTGAAGCCTGGCCCTTGGATCTTGCTGAATTTAAGTGGTTAAGAATAGCAGCTGCAGCATTTCTAACTCTGGCCTGGGGACTCCCTTTCCACCGCAGTGCTCCACTTCTCAGTGCTAGAGTGAATATCGCTTCTATTCCTGGCTTTTGACTAAGTCTCCCAAAAACACTGAATTCCAGCTGTGACACTACTGGACTGAGTGGCAAACTCCAGCACACAGGCTCCCCAGAGACATGCCATAAACCGTGCGTGTCCTGCTGAGCATCAGCTCTTTGTTTGCAAAGGACTGCCTGTTCAGAGTGCACATACCCCCCACCTAAAAATTCCCCCTTAAAATTACCTTTTTCTTTGGTAGTCAGTTGCTGCTGTCACAAGAAAATAATGTGCTCTTCAGCAACTGGGGAGCTTGCGCAGGGTGGCAAATTGGAAGGAGGAGTTCACAAGCCACTCTCTTTACATTAAAATATGGTTTCCAGTTGTGAAGGAGACTGGGAAGAGACCTGTAGTGCAGTAGCTGAGAAGTGTCCCGTGTTATGAATTACACATAGTCCAAGGTGAATAACAAGTCCTGGTGTAGTCCGACTCAAGATGACCACAACAGAACATGTATCACACGAGGCTAAATACCATTTCCACTCTAATTTGAGTGTTTGGATGAGAACATCATACTGTGTGCTTTCTAAGCTGGTAGATAGGTGACATAAAGTCACTTTTATGCCGCATGCCCCTGCTCTCCTCCTACTTTACATTTATTTAGCTGAGATATACTGTTTTCCTGTTCTGACATTGCCAAAACAACCACGAGCAACTCCAGTTTGCATGTGCATCTTGCAGCCCTAAAAATTAGCCCAAAAGAGCCAAGGGGGTAAAGAGGCAGTATGTCCTGCCCCTTTCTTCAGCTGTCCTGCAGACAGCCTGGGCACACCTGAGGAGCTTCCTTAAGAAACTAATCTCACAGACTAGCAGCAGACCTACCACCCAGTACTGCTAACGTACCGCCGTAACCCAAAATCCATGATCAAAACAACAAATACTGGCCTGTGGTGTCAGCTCTCCAGCTACCGTAATGACAGCTCAGAATGAGCTGGCGCCACATACAGCCTTGATGTGAAGGTAGAATAAAATATGAGGCGGGAAGTGAGAATATCAAAAGGAAACATGAGAGTACGCTATGCAAGGCAAGGCTCTTTGAAAATATGCTGAAGGACCGCATGTGAAATAAGAAAGGTTTTCAACTTCCCACTGTGAAACCTCTCTCTCTTGCCCTGCGACGGGGGCTCGGTAGGGACTGACCCAAGCTGGGTAATTTCCACCCTATTGCCTGCACAGCTCTCTCCCAGCATCTGACAAATGATCTTTATGATAGCCTTGAAAAATAGTGACAAATGAAAAACAACTGCAACCCAGACAAAGCAGTGAAATGCTAAATTCCTGCAAAGTGTGGTAGGCAGCACTAGCAGGGAAAAGGCCTTCGCAGAAGGCAGCCAGACAAGGAAGACCATGGGTAGACACCCGAATGGGGCAGGTGAGCTGTGCCGAAAGAGTGAAGAAAGGCACGTGGAGTCTGAAAATGAAATAAAAAGGAGCTGGGTAGGAGGGAGGAGACCAAGGGCAGGGCTGATGCAGCCACACAGCCTGATTCATTTAAATGGTAGCTACAGTGCCATAAACCTGAGCAGTAATGGAGTGGTGAGTCAGTCCCTTGTAATTAGCCCTAATCGGACACATCGCTAAAGACGGAGGGGGGTAGAAATAGCAGAGCAAATTCTGTTCTGTTTACACTGATGCAAACTCAAAATGCTTAGTTTTAAAGAAATTCATTTTATCGGTGTTTCGGTCAAAAAGACTGAATAAACCCCATATTGTGTAGGCCAGAGGCTTTTCAGACCACATGTAAAATCCTACAAGCTTGCCATTTTCCTTTTACAGTGCAGCCCCTTTCAGGTCTTTAGGATCAATATCATGGGGGTTTCCACATTTTTAGTAGTATTGCATTCTAGTCACAACTAGAAAGGAAGTTATTTCTCATGGCACAACACAATCACTAAAAAACAGCATCAAACTCTTTTCCATTTAATACAACCTATTCACTTGACAAGTTAAATGTTTCAATACAAGTTGAGAGCTATATTTCTTTGAAGACTGAAAGATTTTCGTGGGGAATTTTTGTCATCAGCTATTTTACAGAAAAGAGATGGCCCTGCGAGTCAGGACACTGGCCTCTGGGAACCTGAATTCACACTTTAACTGAGAACAATGAGTTTGATAATTTCATTCTCATCCCAAAAGAACATCAATACTTCTCCCAAACACACATCCTTACCCAATGGCAACTTCTCCTCAAGACCTAGCAGTGAAGCACAGAAGCAGTTACTGCAAGTGAAATTGCCTGGCAGATTTATTATATTTGCAATAGGGTCTTTCATCTGTCTACCACATGGTAGGATATCAGCGATATCGCCTCTGTTCCCTTGCTAATTGAATGAGAACTAAATTGAATGAGAACTAAACAGTCATGATGTACTTTCCAAAGAAGAGACACCTTTCATCCCTAATTGGTGATGAGGCCATTCCACCTCTACGATCCCTCACAGAAGCTGAACTACAGTCAATGTTCCGCTATCAGGAGTAACAGGGGAGAGAGGTTGAGTTATCCCAGATAAGGTAAAATTTGTCTTGCTAAATCAGTGAGGAATGTGATACAGAAACATCCTGGCATCTCTGTATGGAGCCAGCTTAAGTGCAAATAGGTTTATATGAACTCCAGATGAAGGTTAACTCTCCTGGACTAGGTTGCTTGCCACAGAGCCTCTGGTGTGGGGTGTATGTCCGTCATGGTTCATAGCATTCCTGGTGCCCAGAATCTTTGTACCAGGCAGAGGACAGAACCTCTCCATGCCTCCAGCATCAGCTGCCTGTAGAGCCCAGATGGGGCTGGGGCGGCTGGAGCTTCTAAAACCAGCTGGATCCACAACAGCTCCATGCAGAATTGCCCTCTGCCACCACTCCCTTCCCCACTTCCTCCAAGTCCCCATTTCCCTTCCCTCACTTCCCCCAAGAGCAACCCAGAGACACCCAGGCGACTGCACTCTTAGCGGAGGTGCTATGCCCTGGATATAACGCAGCTTCATGCACACAGCACTGTGCCTCACGTAAAAACCTTTCTGGGTTCAGGCTGCCTCTAACATCCAAACCACGGATAACCTGCAAGCCAGGAAACGCCTTTCTACACGTTCACCCCGCACCTTGCAGCAACAGAGGCAAGGCCGGGCTCTCCCAGCCACTGAATTCACAAGGGGAAACAGGAGCCTTCCCACAGTGCTCCATCCATGCTGACAGACCCCAAACAGCACCCGCCAACATGCACAGCAGAGCCCAAACTTCTCTCAAAAGCGGAAGACAGAAGCAGAAATGAAGATGAGGTAAAGGTGGAATTTATCTCTCGGGAAGTGGAAAAATCAGCACAGTGCGTTCCTTGCTGTCAAGCTCATCAGTACTGGTAAGGTATCTGTTCCAAAAATGCTACCCAAAGGCATTTATCTCACAGTTAGGAGTACAAGCTAGTTTTTCATAAAAAACACACCCCATCCTAGCAGAAGGTCAGAGCAGAGATGTGAGAGGAAGGAAAGGAACAGGAGCAACAGAGCAAGGGAGGCAAGTGAAGGGACAACTTTTTACTTCTTTTTTCTTTTTGGTTTTTTTTTTTTTTGTATCTTGTATCAATTATTCTTCCTGACTCAAAGCCTTCAAAAATCCCAAATCAAATGGGCTTAATGGTGCAGGCCACCTGCTGAGCCAGAGAACGGCATGCCAAACTGACCTCCAAACGTCCAGGTTATTTACAAACTAAAGGAGACAGCAAGCAATTCCACTGCTGGAAGGGCTCTTCCCAGCAAAAGGCAGATCACAAAACATCACAGGCTGATTTAATAGATCATCAAAGGCCAGTGATTGAATTATCACGTCAGACATCAATCTTACTCCTCAGTCACACTTTATTACAGAGAAACAGTAATAGAAGGACCTCTGTGAAGAAGCCGGAGAAGGATCTGCATTTCAAAGCAATGGGTGAGTCAAGGTGGGGAAATTATAGCTATGATTCAACAGAAAAGAAAACTGTTCGTTTCACTCTGCCAACCTGGGCAGAAGGGGAGGCAGGAGAGAGGGGTGGTGAGGGGAGCAATGCTTATCTGCTCCTGGGATTTTTATCAGCGTGTAAAAGACTTCCTTCTCCTTTACTAAAGACTCGGCAGCATCTTTGGAAGGACTTGTAATGGAGTCTCCTGCTGGAGAAAAGGGAAATTTAATTCCATCTGAAACCCGTCCTCCTCCTTTCTAATTCTCCTCATTAAAACAAGAACAGATGTCAATAACAAATGCATCTCTGTCTCTTAAAAATACTTATTTCCTGCTTGGGCCCCAAGCCTGGGAGATAACAAATGTTCTCAACCGCTACTGGACAGTGAAGCTCAGAGAAAGGCCCTGGGGAGGATTAGACACCAAATGTCACCAGTCCTGATTATCTCCCCACCAACAACTCCCACAGAGAGAAAGCTGGGACTGGGGTTTCTGGGGGTGGGTAGGAAAAGGCAGGCTAGGGAACGTGAAACAAAGATCTCAAACAGATTAAGTAAATCTTTCCAGAACCCAAATGTGGTATTTTGATGGGACTGGAGTCCCATCAGAAACAGTGGAAGAGGAAAATTACAGCCATTTGAGGACCTGCGAAAATAGGACAAAACTTTGAAGATTTCTGTTTCTGACCTTCTATATCACCTCCTTTCACACAATTTTCTTGTCTCCTTGGTCTTTTAGAGACAGGGCCTACAGGGTGATTAAAATAATGTGTATTAATGCTGCATTTACTCTGTATGCTACCAATCAGCTACCTGAAATACCCAGTCAGAGATGTGTAGGTGTGGGGATCAAAACAGGAGAAGCAGGGTTTGAAGGTGTGCATTTGCACGAAGTTTCAGGGCAGAAGTCTTGGCCTGGTTCTCGGCAGAGCACAGCTTCAGGAAGGATGAAGGCTGAGACTAAAAAGTCTTTCCTACAGGATGCTGCATGCTGATGAAATGATGGCAAAGTGTGATGTTCGGGGGGAGCCTAGTCACAAGTCAGTAACTGGGTCTCAGTCCCCAGCCCTGGCATTCAAGGATATCCCAAGGACCAACCTGGGATATTCTGTAGCAAAAGAGTAAATACAGAAAGGTCTAACAGTATAGAAACCTAAATGGAAAAAGAAAGCATCATTTTTACAGGATGCTGAAAGGTCACTTTGTCCTTTTGCCAGTTGTTTTTGCAACTCCTAGTTCTTCCTAAGCCTGACAGCACAAGACAGAAGAGGCATACATCTAAAATAGGTGTGGTTTTATAAAGAATAAAACAAACCGAACATCAAGAACGTCTCTAGAATAACTGGAAATCTAGAATGAAGCTGAAGACGAGATAAAGGATAAACACACCGTGTTCCGCCTCCCTCTCTCCTCTTCCCCCAAGCTCACCCGACAGGAAGAGACAGGTAACAGACTTTGTCAGCTCCTGATCCACACGCTCATTTTTGACGGCAGAGACAGAAATTAGAAATTCAGCTTTCACCCACCTCCACCCACCCACTGGAGCTGAAAGTGATAGTTCAAATTAAAATGATGATACTTCCTTTTAGTCTCCAGGGGGGTGGAGAGTTTTGGAGGTGGGAAGAGCAATTTCACACTGTCTTTTTTTCCTGTCTTTTTTCCTCTTTTATTTTTTTGGACCAAGTGTGAGACAAAAAAAGCTGTATTTGTTTTGTTGGGTTGTGAAAGGTGTGGAAATAATCATTCCATGGGATAAGTAAAGAGCTGCCTCCCCCTTTCCATCAAAGCTACTACACCTACAGCCCGTGAAGAGCAGAAACCAGCAACTGGGTTATGGGAGTGTGAAGGGCAGGAATACCCTGTTTTTAATTCAGAAGTCGTAGTCTCCGGCAGTCTTTTGCCTCTCTTGTCTCTGCTGGTCTCCATGGCAACAGCAGCCTGGCAAAAGCATCCTTCTCTTGTGGGCTCCGGCACAGACGAATTCAACCAGGGGTCAAAATCAGCCCCTGCTTTCAGGAAAGCAAGAAAACGTGCTGTCTTCCTTCCTCTTCCTTTCCACTGCCATCCTTTTTTCTGATTTTTTTTTTTCTTTTTGGTGCATTTGGGCGGGGGCTAACCTATCACACTTGTTTTTCTTCAGAGAACAGCAGAGAGAAATCTGTTTTATTTTCAGGCGTCTCTCCAGACAGCCCAATCAGCCATATTGCATGCAAGTCGGGATGTTTGTGAGAGGGACACATCAAGGGAAACCCAGGCCGGGACATCGGGCTCCAGCCTGGCTGCTGCGACACACATGCCTTGCGATGCACTGTGGAATCCAGCACCCGCACTGGATTTATGAATAAAAGCAGAGGGTGCACCGCTGAGCCATTTATAAGTGCTGCATTGTTCTTTGTTGTCTTGTTATTTAAATATCTCTTATTGGGCATTAATGGTATAATAGGCGTTGTCCAAATTGACAACAGAAATTTGTTATTCTCTATTCTCCCTTTGCATTTCTTCTATTGCAAATGTTTCAGAGATCTGGTCAGAGAGCAAAAGCACGACTGGAAAACCTATTCCAGTCATGCAGCAGATAGCCACAACCTTCACTGAGCGAAAAGTCACACACTGCTTGGACAATACTCAGAAAGAATGCATTAGCCATAATCAGAATCAGTTTGCAAACAGAAATGAACCATGTTCATTGAATATTTTACCGGAGCTAAAAATTGTCCCAGTTCTTTTTCTGATTTCTGTGGGTTTGACAACAAGCTTTACTTGTAGATACATAAATGGCTAAACAGCTCAGTGTTTTCTGAAGACCTCTATCACTACAGGGCTCACATGAATATAAATATAAGGGAACAACAACAGTCCTACATCCAAAACACATCCCCCTGTGCTGTTCTATATCTTGCTTTACCTAAAAGAGCCCTGGGTGAGAAGAGGGTGGCTAAATTACATCTTTGCCCCTCTGCCCCTTCCCTCTCATTTCCATTTGCCTTCTATATAAAACTCGCCAGCCCTCTTAATCCCTACCAAAGTCTCTTGCCAATTTTCAGTTGGTGCTATGGAGAAGGCTGGAGTCAGAAGATATGGCTAGGTCTGCCCTGGCTCCAAGGATGAGCTGTTTCCTGTCCCACCGTTGATCTCTGCTTCCCTTGCTGGGGCGGGCAGCAGAAGCTGCCACTGGGAGTCAGGAGAGCCTCAGGCCAACTCACAGTCACCCATCCACAGGACAGGGAACCACCCCCAGGCAGCAGGAGACTAAAAATTGTGAAACAAACATTTTTAATGCTGTCACCACACACGATTCTGTGAGGCTCTGCTGCCAAGAAGTGTGGTACCTGACGGCATCCTGCTGTCTAGTTCCTTGCTGGACAGCAAAGTATTTAAATGTTTCTGAAACATCTCCTGTCCTCTTCCCTTTCCAGGCTGGGAGATGCCACCAGCTGCTTCTCCCTATCCTCCCATCACCTCCAGATGTGCTCCAGAGAAGACACTTCTCTCCCACACCAAAAAGAGAGGAAAGCTGTCTAGAAATACAAACCTGGTCTTTAAGCGGCTGTGGGTCCTACCCACTCTTGCTCTGTTTCCCACTCGTTACACCCGCTCCAAAACTTGTTTTCACATGTCAAAACCACTCCTACTCCACTTCCACAGGTCCCACGTAGTCTTCCTTAGCTTCCACCTGCCTCCCCCTTGCTTCCTCTCCATCTCCACTCACCCGACCCACTCCTGTTCCACTTCTGTGCGTCATCCCACTTCTGGCATGGGAAAGGGTTGACAACCTTAATGCTGAGCTATTGCAGACTCTCCCCGCTCCCCTCCCTTCTCCCTTTACAACCTTGCACATATCTATTTATATTGATGATATACTTTAATCTCCCCTTAAGTACTGTCTTGATGGCCTGTTTCTCTAACAAGCATGCATAACTACTGATTTTGATTACCCGTCTGGTCTCTGCTTCACAAGCAACCATCTCGGCAGAAACTGCGAGAACATTTTGGAAAAACTTTAATATAGCCAG
The DNA here is from genome assembly GCA_013400135.1 of Rhinoptilus africanus. Classification (NCBI taxonomy): domain Eukaryota; kingdom Metazoa; phylum Chordata; class Aves; order Charadriiformes; family Glareolidae; genus Rhinoptilus; species Rhinoptilus africanus. The sequence continues at coordinate 833,219 of VXBO01005302.1, forward strand.
TATTTCCTCATCCCAGAGGTCACTGCGTGAAGCCCCAGGGACACCTTTACAGCATTAAAGACACGACGACCCCAGAGCTTGCATGAATTTTCAGGTTTTGGGTAAGGGCAGTAATGCTGCTAGAGAAAGTAAAACAGCTTTGTTTCCTAAGATAACCAGTATCAAACAAAAACAAGGTGAGATGAAAGGTGATGTGAAGGATAAGGACTGTGACAAGCTGAGAGGATCCTACTCCCTCCCACTACAGCTACACGTGCGTATGCCACACTGAGGTATGCCTTTTCATGTGTGTGAATTTTGACTGACATCTAGCACACCAGTTAATAACCTCAAGAATAGGAAAGCCTTGAATGTTTGGTCAGTAAAGCCTTCAACTCATAGCCATCCTCAAGCTGCAATAGAAACAGATATCAATTTATCTCGGCGGGTTTTATTGTAAGAGACACTTGAGATGTCCTGAGAGGGTGTACTGAAAGACAGGAACACACATAAACACACACAGTGTCACCTTTCGCTTTTAAATAATCACAATGGTATGGTGGAGGTTTTAAATCCTCCTGCTGTTGAAGGGAGAGGTGAGCTGACTGGAATGAGGTTGACCCAGGAGATGAATTTAGAATTAGAAGCCAAGATTTATATGTCTGTTCTTCTGATTTCCAAAGTAGAAAACAAGGTGGAGAATGAAGAAAGAGGGAGGCTGGAAGAGAAGTGGAGTATATAATTGCCTAATTAACAGGATTTTCTCCACTGATTATAATCACTTCCAAATTAAAGAGAGTTTAACTGCATCATAACCAAAATTTTTCTTACGCTTTTTTGCATTAGAGAAGTGCCAGCAGTGTCAATAAGACCACTGCAAGGTTGGAGCTCCAGTGACAGAGCTCTCATTAGTGACCCGGGGCCAAATTTTCACAGCTAGCCTAACCTGGCACAACTCCCGTGAAGTCAGCAGATTAAATACGACCTCGAGACTCACTCGCCTACTGTGCTGTGGAAGAGGGAGAGCGGCAGTGCAAATCTTATCTGGGTTGTTTGGCAGTGTCCAAGAACGTTCAAGCAAACTGCAGAAAGTATTTCAGCAATTATTTTGGAAAAAGATACTTGGTAAACCGTACATCATTATGCTATGAGACGGGAGGAAGGGATGTGCTTTTCAAGGCAACAGCTCAAACTTCATGAGATGAAAGTTTCCTGTTATGCTCCAAACTGCAGCATTTCCATGCATGTTCCTTTGCTGCTGCCAACTGGTATTTGAGCATCCAACTTTGGATGAATTGCGTATTCAGCCACCATTTATTTAAGTAAGTGAAAACATACTCCAAATTTGCATGCATTACCTTTCAAGCCTAGGCTGATGGTGCTTATTTTTTCAAACGCAAGCAGGTAATATTGATAAATCTCTTCACAAGTGTCTTTGTGAAGCTTCACCTTAGTTTTGGAAAAATTAAAAAATGCCCCCAAAACACTTGGGCATTTCTTTGCACCAAGTCTCTGAACATTTCAAGTGGAAAAGAGTCCCCTTGGATACACATGATATCCATAAAGCATAGAAGGCTCTCTGTTTGCCCTGGTTCATTTTGTTCTTATGATAGCCACAGAAAGATCCAATGATAGCTCATTTCCAACTGAGGAGAAGCACTGGGCACTTTAAATTAAAATCTTTATGGGTGAAATGGGCTTTCATCATTTAGACATGAAATGACCTTACACTGCAAAATGAAGAGCCATCTTTAAATAACAAACTGATGGCTCCCTGTGGAGAACATAATGCCATACACTGTACTACACTGGATTTTCCTCTTCCTTTGAGAAACTATCACAAACATTAAGAACTTCCCAGCAGAAAAGAAAATGAAAACAACCTTAGGAAAATATTCCCAAATGTCTCTATATTTTACAATAAAAATGCACCTGTATGCATTGTAATATTTTTTCAACTCCACAATATATGGCAGGTTGCCCCACCTAAGCACTTATCTTTGAAAAGTATAGGAATGCAGGAAGACACACACGTATGCAATGCACAGTGTACATACGTGTATCTTACAAGCTAAATCCTTACTTATAACTCAAACGCCTACAAGCACAGGCTTGGACATATATTCACGTGCATGAATAACATCCATATATCCTACCCTAACAGTCAGTAAATATCATAAATGTTTCACAATGTTTTATACAATAATAGATCTGCACTCCTGCCTGACCTCCCCTACCCCCCCCATCAGTAGTGATCACACAGCTGGAAGGTGAGTTAACACCATCACGCTGTGTGTGTGCACCACAGCCACATGCAGGTCTACACGGCACTCCTACAATGCCATGCAAGGACTCTGTGTCTCTTGCTAAAGCATACACATGCAAACAATCCCCGGGGAGTAAAAAAAAGATATTACAAATAAGAAATCTATTCCGGTTACCTAAACCGTTCTCAGATAGTGCAGCATGATTTCTTCTAGATTACTTCCTACTTTTATTGTAGAGGACTGACAGGCTCATCTGACCGTACACAGAGATGCAAAGCACCTCTGAGGAGTACTAGGAGCCCACAAACATCAAAAAGCCAAGCGCACCCATCAGCCCTGACAGAAAGTAATATACAGAAGTACACCCCCTATGTCTTACATCTAGCATTTCTCCCCGGAATAAAGAGATATTATCAATGTCTGACCCTGGTCTCCCTGGGGAGCTGAAATGACATCTCTACCTGCCCGTTTATCGCCTCCAGCCCTTGACAGCATTGGCAAGGCCATCCATATTGCTGACATTTTTCTCCGCCCTCCCCTCACTGCCACCCTTGCTTGCTATGGCCGGGTAGTCCTGCTAATGTTGTCATTTACAAGAACAGCTGAGACAGTAGCGCTGATCAAGCAATTCTGCAAGGCCATTATCGATTCAACAGGCGTATGAAAAGCCGAGGGGTGCTCACAATTTTTCTGTGCACTTGCACAGAGGAGGGCGAGTCGCAGAGCACAGAGCAGACTCCCCCCGCGCCTCCCGAGCGTGCGCTGTACCCAGGCTCGTCCTGGATGCTGAACACATCTGCCAACCCCATCAGCAGCTTGGCCCTTTGCCATAAATCAATAAGTTCTCTTTAGAATTCCACCTTCCAAAAATATTTACTGTACATAATTTAATATAATACTCTCCTGGATAAAGAGCTGACATGTTTAATTACCTGGCTCAAGTGCTTTCCTGATACAGCATACTGCACGCCCAGCCAGGAGTGTGGACAAACACACAGCAGATTTTTAATCTGTTGGGACCTTGCAGCGGGACAAACTTCAGACTAGAGACTCTCCTCTGACAATGTCCTCCCATTCCTAGGGGGAGCTTGGGTTTGACCCTAGAAGGGATCAGCCTCTTGCCCACACAGCTGGAATAGGTTCTGTCTCTGTCTTACCAACACCTGAAGGGTTTATCAGGAAAGGAAAGGCTGCTGAAAAGAAAGCCCATATCTTAATCACCTCAGCAGATCGCTGTTGCCATTGATTTGATGGTGGGACCACTTATCCCAGAGGGACTTCTTGACCAAACAGCACTGGCAGAGCTCTATCACCCACTACTGCTTTGTAGATATGAGTGGTCAGGACCGCTGCTCATAGGGCAGCCTAATTACACACAGGAGCAATCCACCAATTTTTCCTCACAACTTTTAGACTGTAGTTATATTTGAAAATTTTTGGTATCTAAACCCCCATTTACCCTTTGTTTTTATCTTCCTTCTCGGGAGGTACATGCTGCCATTTGTCTAATGTGGCATCCTTGCCCAATGCAATACATTCCCTCCTGTGCTTAGGATGCAATCCTAGAGACCTCCGCCATTAACTGGGGCTTTGGTTTAGCCTTTCTTAGTCTCCTAGCTGGGGAGTTTTCATTCCAAGGTCAATTTTTTTTGATCGCTTATTTCATGCTGACCACTCCAAGTTGTATGAAGTCAGTGAAAGGTGTGCTAGGAAGCAGGTATGGACCACTGAATAGAGGTACGTGAAATGAAGGTGGCATATGAACGTGAGGACACTCCTAGGCATCTCAGCCAGTACACTTCACATAGTTTTGTACAGACTTCGGCTTTTGAATATCCAAAAGCTCCAAAACTTAGGAATAAGATATAAATTCAGATTTCTGGGAATGAAAACATCCCATTTTGCATACGCTGCTGAGAAGTTCTGCACAAATTCTGCCAACTGTTTCCCTTTGATGACCAGACGAAACGGCCGCTCTGCACCAAAAGCCAAAGTCAACTGAATCTTAGTCTAGGTATGTTGAAAGAAGTTGTCCTTTCTTCCCTGCGTGACACGTGTCAGCAAATATGTGTATCCCAGTTCTATTACGTTTGTCTCACATTTTCACGAGGAGGTCCCAGTGATCAAGGAACATCACTGCCCTAGTTTTCACTTACATGAGCTAAAATATTTGTGGCTCTTTTAATGACAAAATATTTCTCTGAGGCTTATTTATATACTGAGTAAAATTTTCTCTAGAGTTGCTAGGGACAAGCAATCCAGGGGTACTAGCGTTTGAAGTGAAAAGTTGAGTGTAGGTATTATCAAAGCTGTTCTTTTGTATGTTAATGATGCTTGTTCAGCAATTCAGAATGGCAAAATAGCCTGGATTGTTTGAGTTCTTTTGAAAAGACAGTCAACCTATTCCTTCAGCTAACCTGATATACATCCCCTCTTTGAAACAGAACCTAAACTTCATCTAGTTCTCATAAGAACTCTTCTACCTAACCCTCAGTTACTGCTGCTCTCACTCAGTTAAAGCCTGATGATCACTTCCAAATGCAAATCAAAACCTACTTCTAAAGAGGTGGATGTGTACTCTGAGCAGAAAAGTATAAATTTAGACCCCAAATGTTTTCACAGTAGGGGTTTTGTCAGGTTTTCAGACCTGACAAATTTACTCCCTCTCTTGGTAATTCAGGTAGGTTCTCAGCAACATTTGATTTTTTTGGTTTGGTTGCTTGAGGGATTTTTGCAGCAAGGCAGGTCTTGGTTGATCATATCAGTCCCTAGCTTGAACACAGCCAAAATCAAAATGTTAGTAAAAGTCTCCCTCCCTCCCTTGTCTTTGAGGAAAGCAGAGTGTCTCGCACAGTACCGCGGCGGATCTGACACCTTGTGTGCAGCGCTGCTGTGATGCTGCGTTGGGTGCAATGTTGTCACGCGTGACATCCCATGGTGACGGCAACACGCATGCCTACAGCTCACAAAGCTGTGAACAGGAGTCACTAAGTAATTTCACTCTTGAAATGCAAGAAATGTGCAAGAATTTGGAAGCCCTTCTGCTAAAAGCAGAAGTCTGGAACCTTCAGAATGGCATATCTCCGAAACGGATGCGGAAGCTTATGTTACATGCTCTATCCAGTCATGCACTGTGCAATTTTTCTACACGCAATAATAGATCACTGTCAATGTACCTCAGTCTTCGTCTGCAGCATTTTCTGCTATTCTTGTCACCAGACTGTCTTACGCAGAGGCTGCCTATCACGCCGAATTTTCTGCTAGTGACAAACATCTCACATGTAAAAATAGCCCTGTACCAAATATCCTTTTTCTGGCCAGTTCCACGGGGCTGAGAGAAAACAGATTGAGAACAAACATTTGGAATTTGCATCTGAAGTTAAAAAATCCTCCTAAGTACTAAAAAACCCTAGTATTGTTGTAATCTAGATTCAGACTCTGGTTGTCTCCAGGTAATCTCTGATGACCAGGTCTACAGAGAAACCACAGATTGGTTTCTCTTGTGACCTAACAACAGTTCCTGAAACTGCAAAGGCAGTTTTCTGCTGTCTTCAGAGGTCTGAATCAGGCACTATATTAGATTATAAAACAAATCTAAGATGTAGCCAGCGTATTCACCACTCTGTATTCACATATCCTTGTCTCCGGCCCCTCTCTGAGAGACGAGAGCTCTGCTCCTCTGTGACACACCGTGTACCAGCTCTCTGCTTTTTGTACAGGCTAACTCCTACTCTTCCCAGGAATAACTTATCAGAGGCTCCGGCATTGTTTAGCTGGCTATAAACCAGCAAGCAACTTCCGTCTCCATGGTGAATGATTCTTTGTCATCTTTTCCTCAAAGCTTTCTAATTAGGCATCCTGTAATTTGCAGCTTTTCTGTAACATATTTGCAGTGGTGTGTGTGTGCATGTGTGCGCGGGGAGAATAAAAATTAAAATGTGGCAGTGAATCAGCAGTCTGTAAATAACTGCAATAAATAAACAAACAAATTTTTACTTTTTTTTTTCAATGAGACATGGACTGGATCTTCCTTTCAGGCAAGTAGCTGGTCATTTTATTGCTTCACCCTTAAATCCCCAAAGCCAATCTGCTATGACATAGAATGACAGTTTCCACCTATTCTCACCATTATGGGATACATTTTGGTGATTTGTCCCACAATCTGCGGGTAAAGCAAAGAATGGATGCAGAGGAAGTAAGAGCACAATAAAATAACATGGCATTTAAGAAAACATTCACCTCCAGTTTAGCATTTCCTCTTTAGTCAAGGGCTGATCAAATCTGTTAGCATTTACTAGACATCTATTATCCTTTGTGAAATAAGCTGCTGATTTCAGCTGGTTCATGCTGGGCAGGTATTTACCTCACAAAAGCAATCTTTACAGCAGGTATTACTTATCAGGCCATGGAGACATGCCAAAATAAAAAGGAGCTAAAAAAAAATATCGAAGCGGGGGCAGGGGAGATAGTGGGACAGAGGAGAAAAGGGAAAAAAACAGAACCAGCGATTCAAACGACTGCTTTTCCCACTAAAGATCCAAACAGACAAACTGCTTCTGACTGTGTCCCCATTCTCCTCACAACCACTTGTCCACCCAAAACATGGAGACCTGAACGCTGCTGGTGCAGCCTCCTCTAATAGAACTCCCAGGCGGCGCCGAGGATTGAAGAGAGCTCTGCCTGGCATAACTCCTAGAGAGTCTCCAACCACGAAGCAACTTCAAAACTTAGACCTTCCCCATCGCATACTCCCTCCTGACAGAGGAATACTTTCTACTACCCAAATGAACGATTAAGGGGTATTCATCCCTTATTCAAAGCAATGAATAAGCTATTACTGCCTTCTGACCTCCTCAATAAAATAGTCACATAAAAATAATGGGGTTTTTTATACATTACATAGGCTCGTACATACATCATATATGCTCTCTCAAATTTATTTGACATCACTAGGAATCCTGCAAAGAAAACCTGAAATTTCATCGGTGTCTCACTTCTTCCCTGACTGAAGTTGCAAACCCCCGCTTCTGGTAATGCAATCAACTCCACAGAAATACACTGCATTGTCACAAAGAGGGGCTTACGATTTCAACTTGGGAATAATTAGATGGAACAGATGTGAATGTCAAGAGTATCTGTGTCTGCAAATTCCCCCAATAATGCATCCGATGACCACAAAATGTTTTATGAGGTTCAAGCCTCATCCACAGCTAATGGCTCCCAGTTAATAGAACCAGTCAAAGGGCAAAGAAGGAGGGGGGTGTTCATGAATATTTATGAAGCAAAACAAGCAGGAGAGATATTCCATTTTAACAGGCTTCATTACTTCTTCTTCCACTCTCCTGATGAGGTAACTGCATTAAAATCCAGGCATTTGAGTGCTTCTCAGCTGCCACTCACAATCAGACTCATAATGTCATTTGAACATATATATATTTATATCTACAAATGGAAACAGGAAGAGTCAGACCCACTGTATTCTTTTTAAACACTTTTGTTGCTTGAGGACAGGACCAGATTGACAGACAGCCCTCTTCGGTGCCTAATTCTGCAAGCTGCTGAGTAGCTCCTGAGAACACTTGAGTCTTCTCAGAGCCACGAATGGAAGATGAGCGCGCTGAGCCTCTCTGAAGAGATGTTCAGCAGTCTGCAAGGCTACTCCCTTCATCCTCAAACCAAAGGTAGTCTGGGAAGGCTTTCCTGACATGACTTGTGTCCCTGCCTTTGGTCAGCATGGCTAACTTCTAATAGAAGGGTAATTCCTCGTCAGCCATGGTTGCTGCTTAATGGTTCTGGTGAGAGAAATGAGGGGAATGGACCTAAATGTTTATAGGCATGTGAAACCTTAGTAAGATCGAGGCCTATTAACCCTTATTACATCTGCCTATAAATAGCAATGACTTACTACTCTCAGCAGGTTGGAGTTGCCTGTAACCCTATCAACCTACTTTGTTTAAGAAGTAGGCTCACACCAGCAAGCAAGTCTATAGTTGGAATTTCTAAATTTGGTATGGATGTCACAGGTTGCAGGAAGACTCCCTTTACCCAGGTAGTGTGCCAGGCAGCCATCAGCGTGCTGGAAGGCAGAAGGTGATGGGTATAGGAGTGGACAGGCCCAATGTGTGGTGGGGTTTCTGCAGAGCACTGTCACAGTTCACAACAGACTGCTGGCAGAAACTGGAAACACATCAAATCAGGCATGAGACTCTGAGTTCCTTCCCAGGTCTGCAAGACTCACTCTGCAGCTCTTTGGAGGCATGCCACAGACTGTCAGGCAAGTGTACATGCAGAAAATATACTCCATGCACCCCTACAAGACAAAGAAATGTATCTAAATTCCAACTGAAGCACACAGATATTTATCATGATTGTTAACTGCAATGTGCACCTTTGTCCTCCCTACTGGTCTCAACTGCAAGCTCAACAGAGCAATGGCAAATTTTTTGCAAAAATTCAAGGGATAATATTCATAAAGAGTAATCTTAATCTAATTGATACAGAGAACATTCCCTTGGCTGAAGTTCAACCCAAAGACCTTAGGAAATGAGGTCTGGTCTTCCAACCAGCCCTTCTCTGCCTCCAAAGCAGTCCTTTCACAGTCTTGATCCTGAACACCTGTGGGAGGAAGAGGGGAACATAACCTCCGTATATCCTAGCCACATCCTTCAGGACTTCAAGGACCAAACATGGGACATTCACTGTCAGTACCAACAGCCTCTGTATCTTGAGCTTTGAAAGTAAGTCTGTTAGTTGAGTCTGATTCCAGACTTTTAACCTTGTGGATGAGCTGAGACAGGAAGACCTCGAACCAAGCCCCTTGACAGCGAGATTGTTGTAGCGACCATATAAAATCCCCACATCCTGACCTGGCACCGTTAATTAGTCCTGTCAGCTCTCTTCTATGAAGAAAACTAAGAAGGAAGACAGAAAAAGAGACAAAGAGCAAGCACAGCATTTCATCTCTTGGTTATTTCAGTGTCTTGGTTACCATGCTGAAATCCAGGTGGGAATCAACAGATTTATGCTGATTTCCCCAGACAGCGCTGCCTAGACTAAAGCGTCAGCAACGCAGAAGGTTTGAAACGGCATCCTGACAAGATGTTAACTTTTTCATAGCTCAGCAGCATATGCACTCGGAGCCTACTGACACAGCCTGGCAGCCCCCCCATACACCGAGCCTTCAAAAACTCCCAAAACCATGGGAAACATTCGCTCAGACCAAGGCAAAGCTCCTCACCGAGTTCTTGAGCCTCCAAGCACTACAACATCACAGGAGGCTGGAACGTGGTTTGCTTGGGTTTTTTCCTATGAACACTTTTAATTAAAAAACCCACCATATTCTTTTCATCAGAAACTTCTACCAATGATGCAAATTTTCATGAGGAAATAAAACTTAAGATATTTTATTTTTGAATTAAATGCTTATCTATGTGTTCTTGATTTTGGCTAATGATTTGTAAACATAGATATATTCTTGTAAGAAAGTACATATTTTCTGGAGACAAAAACCGAATGACTGTATAGTTTAGGCCAAAATCGAATTTGCCATCAAAGCAAGCCCTTTTTTACCCAGTCCTGTCCAAAATTTTGTGCAACAAATGAACATTTTTGGCACCTCTTCCACACGGGGAAAAGTTGGCATATCTTTCTAGCACTTTTTGCTGCTAGGGCAGCTTTTCTCAAGCAGATTTCAGCATCCATGGCCACGTACCTGACTTCACACCTTCTGTTTGTAAATCTTTCCGTCTTGATTGCTCCCAAATTATCAATGTCTATACTTTTTCATAAATGTACCTGGTCCTTTTAACAGCTTCCTGACCTCAGGTCTTTACCTGCACATGTAAAACATTAATTCTGGAGATTTCTAGCGAAAAGTAGACAGCTAATGGATATTTTGAAGTTGAACACGGATCAGCAGGTCTATGCCATTTTTGGCGCCTACCATTAAATCTGCAGTGCATCAGCATGATAGTTACTCTCAAAAGTCCCACAGTATCATGGATGGTAGAACCAAAATTGTCCTTCGTGCAACAGAAAAATGGTCCTTCTTTCTTTAAAATTCCTTTTAGTACATCATATTAGCTAAATGTAAATTTCTTTATACAAAACAATGAATTTTATCTTCCTCTTGCATTAACATAATAAGCGTGAGAGTCCTGTGATTTCCATGCAGCTATTTTTAATTTATTCCAATAGAAGAGAAAAGGCAACTAGGTTTTCATCCTGCACTTGTTACTATACACAAGAGAAATTTTTTCCACCTATTCATCACTACTGAAAGCCAATTCAATCCTGATCATCAGGTTATATCACTTATTTGTCTACCATTAAACTTTTTGCCAAGATGAGAGGAATAAGCAACAACCTGTGCTTCAGTATAAATTGGGACAGTTTCGGCATTATCAGTACACATCTGTTATGCCACACTCAATACCACAATATGTATATAAGTCACTAATGAATTCTGAAATAGATACATGTGGCCTAGAGTTCATCCATAGAGTTTTGTTCCCAATGGCTAGAAATATTCAGGGTCAAACAAAGGTGAAAGTTGTTAGTCACTTCTAAGCTCTCAAATTAGACCATTAATTCCAGTCTGCTCCCAGTGATGCCTAGTTGCAAGCAGCAGTGGCTTCTCAAGTATTTGTGCAATTGTCTGTACTGATCTCAAAACTGCCCAGAACATTTTTAATGCATTTAATAAAAGTAAAATGTTTTGTTAAGTAAATTCAAATGGATGCTTTGTAAATTTTCAATGTAAATTTTGACTTGCAGTGGCACGACTGTTGGGTTTTATCTATTGACAGTTCTGGAACTTATAAGGAAACAAACCATTTCCCAAATTAATAGAATACTGGAAGTCACACTTCTGCAATTTCATTTCTGAGGATTTTTACAATGCTCAAGCCCAAAAGAATTGTTTCCATGGGGTTATATGTTAATTTAAAAGAGAAACATAACAGTGGAGGCATTTTAAATATAAACTAACAATCTGCTCTGGCGATTGCATCTCTGTGATGCTGCATAAAATCTAAAATTGATACTGAGTAGAAAATGACTATACAGGCAAAAATGAAAACCACTAGCACCTCATTAACGGAAAAAACTGCATTGTGGTCAAATAATATGAATACTGACAAATTAAAAATATTATATTAATCTTCAGTTTAAATCTTCTAAGGCTATTTTAAGTAATAAAGTAAGTACATTTGGTTTATTATTACCTTTAAATACAGAGACAAATTATTTGCTGGAACAGCTCTATGGTGTACTAGCAGCCCCATGATCTTTACTGTGACCAAACCCTTTTAACTCCACAGTTTGTAGGGAAATTCTGCCCTCATTTTGACAGCAGTCAGCTGCTATTTAGCCTGAAATTGTATGAGGGTTTTTTTGGGATTCAGTCTAAGACATAGGTCAAGGAATAGACTATTTGGAGATCCAGAAACTGACTGTGAGAAATCTAAGGTCAAAAGTTCCTGCCAGAGCTTACTAGATGATGTAGCAAAGGCACTCCCCAGAGAGATGAGTGAATTTCCTTTGAGAACTTCTTTACTTTATCAGAGACTGTTCCTATTAGCTCCTTTAGAAAGTCTGTGACATCTACACAAAAGTGCAAGAGAAGCATTTCCCTACTTAACTTTTTGTTCATAAACCTGGGCTGCCACCTTTCAGCTCCAGAAGCTGGGAAGTGCCATTGCCAAGTCGTTGTCATACTTCATGGAGAGGATCACAGCACCCGGAAAAGCTTCATGGACTAATCCAGAGGAGACAAGCTAATTATGGTCACTGTCTGTGATTTCTCCTACTAGCTGCATGGAAATGGGGAATGTATTCGAGGTCTCTCCCAACAGAGATGATGGATACCTGGTTTTGCAACTGAAGAATCTCGTATTGACCATTAGGCAACCGAGTACTACAGAAACCTTATACCATGCTAGCGACCTCTCAAGCCACCAGCCTCTGTTTTCAAAGCAAGTCTGCTGAGAACCTGGCACAAACCCAGCCTTGGGTCAGGGGGCTGGATGCTGTTAGGTCACCTTCAGACCAATGGACAGTCCAAGGATAGGACTTGCTGCACTGTGGGATGAAGGGGAGGCAAAGCGCATCTCTGTTTATCTGGGTCGCGTTGTCCTGTGAGAGGTTGCAGGAGCGTACAGGGCCATCCTTGAAGCAAGGTTTATGGAGAGAGAGAATATCTTTTATTAGACCAACTGATATAGCTGGAAGAAACGGAGACAAGCTTTCAGCCTGAAGAAAACGTTTGTTTTTTTCCAGCTATACCAGATGATCTAATAAGAGATATTCTCTCCCTGTAAAACTTGCCTTACTTATGTATTTTAGACAGTCATGACTACAGAGATCCTACCACTGCTTATTTTAACCACCCCAAAGTGGCCCCGAGTGCTTCCTCTCAGATCAAAGACAGATGGTCACTATGGTTAATTTTTTCTTCCACTTCCACAGCCCCCTTGGGTCCAACTCCTCCTACCCAGGCTGCTGGTAGTAGTAATAAAACCATACAGCATGAAATGCAGATTCCTCTAAGGTGTATTATCTTCCTTATAACTAAAATAAATAACATTTTCCCCAGGTTTTTCAACATAAGCTTGCAGAGGAAGAAAACACATCAAAGTCCTTTCTCCCTCTAACACTGCAAGTCTTCTACCAACATATTAAACCCACACGATCTTGCAGTCCACCTCCACAACAGGCAGCCTTGCCTTCCTGTCTCCCAGCCATTCATCCTCTTCACTGTCCTCTCCTCGCTGGCAGGGGACAAGACTGAGAACCAATCTGGATTTAAAAATTTTGTACTTCTTCGGGTCACTGAATACCAAAATAATGAAGTCAGGAAAAATGTAGCCTACATCCTTTTGCTGCTATAAGGATTACATCCCATCTCATCAGGCACATCTGGCTATTAAAGTTCATGTATCCTTGATGTCAATATTTGACTGTGATGACTAGCTGTGCTTTCTTATCCAGCCACATAACTAGCAGAAGCTTAAATGCATGTAAAATGAACCTGCTTATTTATTGTTAGCTATATCAGGTCATTGTACACATCGAAGGCTCCTCGACAAGTTTGAGGCCATTTCAACTTTTCTGTCCTCTGCTCAAGTTTGGGGTTTTTTCCCCATGCAACTGGCAGTAGCAACTCAAGGGAACCCCCTGTAACCTCCAAGATAATTGCACTGCATTGAGGCAATTAGGCCACTGACTAGCAGTAGACAGTTCACGAGATACAACTTTTACACTATATAGCCATCACTCACATATTCTTTAAAAATGCAAGTCTACCCACATTCAGAGCTGAACACAAAACACATGTGTGTAACTGCGCTATTCTCTACAAAATCGCAATTCATGTGTTTACCTGCCGCAATATACTCAGATACATATGCATAGTCTGTGGAATGAGAACAAAGATTATTAATATTATTCACTTTTAATACCTTAGCAGAAGTTCACACACTTTACTTATGAGGTCATATAAGCATTCACGTGATAGCTTGATCAATCAACAGATCAATAGCGCAACTGATCATCTGTCACCTCTAATTCTTTCAGGATTATGTATCTTAAGACAAAAGAAAGACACATCTTTCAAATACCTTACCAAAAAAGCAGACATATCAGCTGTTTATGTGGGCTAAGTGAATATTAACAATCACAGGATCCTTATAAGCCTCTACTTGTCTTTTGCATCTTCATCATTTCCAGCAGTACATTCAGTTACTGTATGGAAATAGATGCATTCACATTGTTCACTAGAACACCAAAGATTTGAATGAAGCACACCAAAGGTCTGTAAAGATGCTCAACTCGTGTCTCATTGCTTTTTATTGTAGCTCATGTGGTAAACTAAGTTCTTTAGCTGGGTTACTTGACCACAAAGCAACCATCAAACATTGTTGCTTCCTGAACTACCTCACATCTCTCCAACCATCAGTCAGTGTAGCAATTACAGGAACAGAGTCTGGATTCTCAGGTCCTTCTTTTCTTTCTGCAATTGACTGCCATACGTCTTTGGGAAAAAAACATCCAGCCTTACTCTCTTCCAGTTGTTCAGCCTGAAGAATGAGTGGGTTAAGTCACACTATGCACATCAGGCATTGCTAACCAGCATCAATGAAACGCAGGATGCAGCAACCTGTATGTGAAAACCTCATGTCTGGCTCACAGTAGGAACTGAACAAGGGTCCTGCAAGCACAGAAGACATTAATTCGTCCGATATGAGGAAGATGAGAGGCTTCCTATACTGTCATCTCACCCAAAGTAGGCACAGAGAGAGGATACAACCCCTACATGCTGCTTATGGATCACCCTTGGACAGAAATGTCGAGGATCCTACAGCCTTCTGTGGCTATAAAAGGTCTTCGCCCTGGAGAACAGCAACACAGTGATGCAGAAGCAGAGGCACAATTTGAAGATACCTTTCCAAAGGCAAGTCATGCTCTGGGGAAGCTCACAGGGTCAGGAAACAAGAGGATCTGCAAAGGGCATGGGTGCAGAGCAGCAGGAGCTACAACACAACCAGTGATACGAGATCCTTAATTCACAGGGAAAGAAGAGCACTCGGGCAGAGGCTAGCGCTTCTTCAATGCCAGAAGAAAACTGAAACATGGAAAAGTGATGGCAGGTCCATCCATCATCTGTGGATTTCTAACCACCACATTCAGAGTGGAGGGCCCATGGTGAAAGAGGCTTACCATGTTTCAAGTGAAAACATTCAGTGACAAGTTTCCTTACAACAGGAACTGCTGCTTCTTTCAGTTGGGATCACATCTGGGCAGGAAGATCAGTGAGCTGAGGCACCACAGGAAAGAGTTAAAGTACTGTGGTTCATTTCTAGGAAAGTTGTGTAATGAACAGAAAAAAACAGTAAGGATAGCAAGGGAATCCTCTCCAAGAAAACTTCCCCACTCCTGCCAAAACAGCTATAGGTTGTGTTTTTCAGGAATTCATTTAGTCTGAATAAACTAAATGTAGAATTGGCCAGATGCTCGGGTCAGCATAAATCGGTGCAGATCCCCTGACTTCTGGGTAGCCAAAGCCCAGCACAGGGTACGCCCAAAGCACAAGACATTCATCATTACTAACGTAACACACCACTGCTCACTGAAGTAAAGGCTTTAGCGCTGCTTCAAGACCCACACAACTACAGAACATTTATCTTTCCTGCTGTTCGGCTGTTCTCTGCCGTCTTGAAATTAGTGTGTGGATTTGGTAAACTTTTGGTGCGGTAATGTGCCTTTTACTTACTTCTGGAAAAAGTTACAGTTTTCATTTATCTCACAACACACATAGACACTCAGAGCATATACAATCAGCCTGCAAAATGTCGTGTGACCTAGCTGGCTGAAAGGTACTCTATGAGTATCATAAATCATTCTTTATCTGCCTTGGCTCTTTATAAATAGCACATCTTGGCTTTGTATGTCTTAAATGCTTTGGACCATTTCTTTCATTTAGGGGGGGAAAACAGCGATAAGGATTTGTTTATTAACAGGGAGAGAAAGACAGGTATTAATATTTTTGTGCTGTTGCTGAAAGCAAAGTCCCAACAGGGGCTGAATTTCCAATCTTTTGTATAAAAGCCATCGACAGCCTCTTTCACTAGGCTACCCAGGATGTTGTTTAAAGCTCAACACACACAAGAAATTTCATGTAAATTAGCCACCTGAGGGTACCAACACGGACCCATGATTGTAATAGAAACATATTGACATTGGCATAAAAAAAAGGCTAATTAACTGCTTCCTTTCTGCCAGTTGCACACTAGATGCACGCTGCTGCTCAGCATCTCCTGGGCTGCTGCAGATATGCCGGCAAATACTCTCATTCCATGGGGTTCAGCACAACAGCTGCTTAAAAGGTCTGCAAAGAAGTATAGGGGGACAGCAATACGAGGGGATGAGTGCTCTGCAAGCAAAGGGATAGAGGGTTCACAGTATATCCCCTTCCTTCATATGGAATAAAGCTCTCTTCATGCATGCACCATTTCTGGAAAATCAGACAACTTCATATGTTTTTCTTCCTCAGTACAAAGAGCCATTGAAAAGCTGCAGTCCTATGCAGCATGTTTTGGGCTGATAAGAATAACAGTGTGGGGGGAATTTATTCCTTCATTTCACACAGAGGAAAAGCGACTTTGTGGCACATTCTGACTGAAAGACAACCCCAAAGAAGGATGTGAACTCACAGCTTCTAGAGGTTAAAGCCAGACAATTCATCCAGGGAGTTGCATACTCTGATTAGAGGATCTTAAAGCGTTAAGTAAAAATCTGTACACTTCCATGAATGCAACTGAAATAAACTGTGAATTACTGAAGTAATTCTTAAGCGGTACAGGGCTTGATTGCCTTGTATAGTGATTTGCACCCACACATTGTGAGTATCAAGCAGGTGTAAAATGCCTGCAGTGGAGGAACAGGGAATGCTGATTTAAGATCGCTTTATACACACATTTCCCTGAACTTAATAGGTATGAAAGTGTCCTGCAAGGTAACTGCAAAAAATTCAGTCCCTGGAACTCAAAATACATGCCCTTTGTGACTATTAAGCCCTTTGTATTTGCAGACATCTGGATATTAATGCTTATTCTTACGATGCACTAGAGAGAATTCCATAGCAATACCCTGGTTTAAGTCCCACAAGGATCTGGAATACCTGAAACCCGCTCCCAGGCTTTCCTGTTCACTCCCCCCCCTCCCCNACAGCAGACATTTTCCCTGTAACTGTTCTGCATCACGTCATCACCTGGCACAAAGAAAACCTTTATCTAGCCACAATGATGACATACGGAAAAGTGACTGCGCAGGTCAGGTGAGCGCTAATGGGACAGTAAGCCTTTCATCTGAGGTCACCGGAAAGAATCCAAGTCATCTCAACACAAAATGAAAGCAAAATGAAAGTTGTTCCACTTCAATGACTTTTTGGTCAACTGTGAGAAAGGAGTTAGCAGTTTCACAACAGATTGAGCTCCATGAGACAGAAAAAAAATACATAAAATACATAAACAGAACTAGTGCAGTCAATTGGTGCCGATTTTACCACCCAATAATGAAACCAGGTCTGAAAACAAAACTAGCTTCTCACCTTTTATCTTCTAGTTACGGTTGGAGGTGCTCTATTGGGAGGGAGAAACATGCTTTTCTGTTGCCTGTGCTGTCCTCATTCTGAAGAAAAACACAGGACTCTGTCTAGGGATGTAAAGCCCACACTAAAGCCACCACAAAACAGGGAAAGAGATGAAGGGAATGTAGGGTACCAGAAAAAGAAATTCTCTGTTCTATTCTTGCACAGTTGCAGCCCAGGGAAGAGCAGAGGAGACTTCCCTGTAACATCAGCTCCTGCCACCTTAGTGTTTTCTTGCTACTAGATGGACGTGCGTACTTCTAGGGTAAAGCTCTTTATGTGTCAGAGAGTACCAGACGCAAAAGGAGTAATTTATAAGCAGCCAGCATTCCTACAAAGCTAGCTCATTTCACATCTTTACTTTCTCCAAGCTCATCTTTGAGATAACACTTTCCCCTCTGGCTAGAAATTAAAACATCTTTTTTCTCCCCTTTTTATTTCACTGAATTCAAAAAAGAGAAAGCACTGGGAGGAAGATGGCTGCTGTGGCAAATGCACACTGAAAACGTTAAGAGTTAACAAAAACACTGGCTAGGAATAGAAGATAAGGCTAAGGGCAATGACCTTCTTTTTGCTCCTGAAAATGTAGAACAAAGGTTAGCTGTTCTACTAACCCTGCTCACTGTTATTTTTTGACTCCTCATGGCCCAAAGAAGGCCTTGAAGCAATAATACTGCCTCAAACCGCATGGCCTGTTTTAGGTGTTCGTTCTTTGAGAATCTCTTCCTTTTATCAGATACAAAGCAGGCGCAGGCGATGAATGAAGCCATCTCTCCCCGAAGAAAGGAGAGATGCGCATGAACACACACTGGGCTTGGGATATGTGAAGTATTCTGGCAGCCATCAGCTACAATTAGGCAATTTATTTCTCCTGTTACATGCCTTCACATTAACCACTGCATGCCCAGTTGGACTACTCCAAAGAAAAGGGCCAGTGCTTAATTCCATTAGCCATCACCAGCTAAAACTCCAATAAAACAGGGCAGGAGAGTAATGCTGGAAGGCATCCTGATATGTCACTATCTTAAAAAAAAACAACCAACCAACTAACTCTGTAGTCGACTATAACATAGAAAAGGAAGCAAATCTCTTGCATACCACCTCCCCTAGGCCTCCAGACTCATTCAGACCGGTATGGTCTCCCTGAATTGTTTCCTTATTTTATTAACAACAGCGACGATCTGCTTCCTCCGTCTCACAGCTCTGATTGATATCGGAGACTGGCTTTCAAACTGCAAACAGCTTTTGTGCAAGAGGCTTGCTTGCCTCTTTTCTTCTTAGATCTCTGTCTTGAAATGAAATTGTAAGGCTGGGCAGGATTGGACTGAAAAAGAACCATTAAACCTTGATAATTTTCTGCTAGAAGAAACACTTTAAAGCCAAAACGACAATCAGACGAGGGAAAAACATCCACTTTGATAAGCTGGTAATTAAACAGCAAGCAAGCTGCTGAGGCAGTGTGATCAGCCAACCATGCTGGCCAAGATGTTACTGTCAAGTGGGACAGCAAGTTTTAAAGGCAAATTTTGCTCATCACCTACTTAAAGACAGAAGATGCCACAGATACTCCACTACAGAGGAGTGGTCATGTAGAGAAAATAAGGAAGGATCCTGGTCTTATAGGAGAATGGAAGACAAAAATGCTGTCCCAAAACTCGTGGGATCGTTTCCCTGGTGTGCAAGCCAATAACACACAGCTTATTAGTATAAACAGTATTAGCTGTTTCTTAGCAGTCCTGGGCAGATTTCGGTGTTAGAGGGTATTTCCACAAAGCTAGCACACACAGCATTGAAACAGTCATTCATTTATAAATTGTAAATTAGCATAATTAAGATATTCATTGTTTATCAACTTCTTATTGGTGCTTACAATTCCTTATATTGAGGCTGATCGGTGTAAAATGTCTCTGTCTTCATTTAAAGGTACAGTGTCTCTTATTTTACTGCATAACTCCGTGGGTGAGTGTCCTCAAGCAGAGGCAGATATCCTCACTTCTAGAGGGGTGGTTTTCATATTATAATTACTCAAGTTCACCTAAAGAGCATATTTTTAGCTGATTCATGTGGTATAGCCGAGTTTCTCAGTCAATCAGTCCACTGAAGTTTCTGGATCTTGGTTTTAGGTCTGTCTGTTCCTTCTATCCTGTTGTTTTGTCAAAAACTGTTTACCCAAGTGATTTACAGAGTTACAACCATAGAGGTTTCCACATCACAAGGAACATGCCAAAGGAACGAGAAAACTGAAGCAGAGAAATGTTTTTAGTATTTTATTGATTTTGTCACATGTCTTGTGATGTGTGAACTGAAGGGTAACTGACTTGGAATCCCTCAGACACCATATTAAGTATTTCAAATGTCCCAGGGCAATAAGCCATCAGCTGAAGCAATCATAAAGCTGAAGATTTGGGAAAAGATGGGTTTACATGGTATATTTTGTGAGGACCAGAACTGGCCCTGAAGGCCTAGGAGACGTGGAAGTGATATGTGCCAGAGGAGTCAAAGAAAGGGACAGTACAGAAATCTATGCAGAGGAAAATGTTTAAAATCACATCAGCTCAGCCTGTGGAAACTGAGCAAAGGCAGATGGGACAGTCCATTGAGGCCTTTAAAAACAACCAACGCGCATTAATTTAGCGGTTAAGATTTGCAGAGCTCTCCCACCCCACTAATGTTTGCTAATGTTGCTCAAGCTGTTGCTACCCATCCCTTTGCCTCCTTCCTCGCTCAGCACCAGTCACTGACACGAACAACCAGGGACATCTGGGGACCCTTCACTTCAAGGATGAAACCCCTGCTCGGGAAACAGTGGTCTGCTGGCCACTGCACAGCCCCACATGTCTGCCGGGGAGGAGCGTGGGGTTGAGAGACACCATGTGTTGGTTTTCACAGAATCACAGGGTTGGAAGGGCCCTCTGGAGATCATCTAGTCCAACCCCCCTGCCAGAGCAGGGCCACCTTAGAGCAGGTTACACAGGAACGCATCCAGGTNATGAAAGAGTCCAAGCAGTACAACTGAGGAAGAATGGTAAAATCCCATTTATTTGCCATTTTTACCTCTGTGTAGGTGTGGAGCCCTTCCCTGCCAGAGACTCTGCATGTGAGTCACCCATCAGCGTGCACACCAAAGGTTCCCCATTCCTGGCAGGTTTGAGTGAAAACCAGCTGTGTGGCAATTGCAGCCCACATGACATTACAATTTCAGTATGTGGCTACCCAGATAACTCAGTTATCACCCATCAGACAGATGGGGAGATCAGCACCTTCAGCAAAAAAAAGGCATTTTTTTATGGCACAAGCTAAAAATATAAAATTCTATTCTTTATAAGAATACTAGGGCTTACAAAGTCTCTCTCTCTATATATATATATAAAACAAAGAGCACCACAACTGGTCTATCACCTATTTAATACAACACATATAGAGTCCAGAACAGGTTTTTCATAAAGCTCAAATGAGACAAAAATACAAAAAAAAAAAAAAACCACTGAAATCACCAACAGCATTAAGCAATGACCTCTAACATCATTGGAAATTTACAGTACCTCCAATGGATGCTGGATTAGACTCTTGTAGAGTTATGTTAATTATTGAAAGTAAATACTTCATGTAGAGGTTGATATTCTGTTGTGGGGTTTTTTTGTTTTGCTGTCAACAAACTCCTAAAAATATGTTTCCTAGTCAATACTGATGAGTGAAGGTTTAGTGCTAACAAATCTGACCTATTAAATGCCTTTCCTGGACAACTGTTGTGTATTTTGATCACTTTATTCCCATGAAGCTGCCTCAGTTCTCTGAATGAGGTGAAAGTAATTGTTAAGAAGAAACAAGAAGTGCTTTAAAGACAGCGATTGGAGAGAGTGAGAAGTCTGTCATTGCACAAGTCTGTCTACTGACAGATCGCACTGTCTTTCAACATTAAAAAAAAATTGTAAACAGGTAGCAAAGTCATACTTACAAGGAAAAAAGAACCATGTAACACATGGAAGAGAAAAAAAAAAATGAACCAAAATATAATTTGACAAATTGTTTCTTAATCTTTTTTGCTACTACTCAACTACTTCTGCTCATAAATCGGTAGTAGTACAATTCCCAGACCAATTCAAAAAAGAACAAGATATTTTGAAGAGTATCCTTAAAAGGTACCATAATCACATGCAGTGTATATTTAAGGAAAGAGCATTTTAGAGTTTGAATATTATCAAAACATGTCATGTTTTGGTTCCTGACATTTTAGGTTATAACAAATCTCCGTAACAGTCAGCCAAACCAGCCATTTGAACAGCAGGGCATTAAACAGCATCATAGATTCATAGAATCAGTGAGGCTGGA
>VXBO01005303.1:552-73067 GCA_013400135.1 Rhinoptilus africanus
GTTGAAGATGTCCCTGCTCCCTGCAGGGGGGTTGGACCAGATGGCCTTTAGAGGTCCCTTCCAACCCGACACATCCTATGCTCTCTGAAGGTCCCTTCTGATCCCTACTGCTCTGTGAAGCAGGCATGGAGGTGGGTCAAGGACAGAGGCTGCTCTAGGAGTACGCTTACTACCACTGCACAGAAGAGATAATCAAATTCAGAGGAAACGACACCCCCTCTCCCCCTCCCGTCCCTGCTGGCCCTGCTGCTCTGTCACCTGTCCCCTCCCCGCCTGTCCCACCAGCACTGGGGTGGCCGTGCCTGTCCCGATCCTGCCACTGCTGAACCCCGGTCCCAGTTGTGACGCTGAATGTTCCTTCCTGCCCTGCTGCCTCCCATTTTTGCCTCTTCCTCTGGCTGCAGAGTGCCTTTCCAGCTCCCCCTGCAAGCCACTTTTCAGCTAGAAAGCCTTCGTCCATGGCCGTGGGGCAGGCGTCTGCTGTGGGGCAGGGATGGTGGGGATCCGAGCAGCCGCGCTGGGGCTGGGAACTGCAGGCATGCTGGGAGCATGGGCAGACTGGTCCCAAAATAGCTGCCTTTTCCTTGTGTGAGAGGGAAACGTGAGAACTTGCCCTGTTCCAAATGCAGCGATCGGGGAGATCCTTTTGCATCCTGCCTGTGATGCTGTTGCCTGAAAGGGCAGTTATTCCACAGATGCCAGTTTCTGCAAGGTCCTACCTCTGCTGTGCAGGCAGTGAGCCTGGCAGCAAAGCTTCCTCTCTGCCTGCAGGGGTACACCGGCCACCTCTGCCGCTTCAGTTGGTCCTCTTCTTGCCATCTCCAGCCTGAGCGAACACAGGTTTGCGGAGCAGCACAACCGAACTGATCTAGCTTCTTCTGGAGAAATAACCAGGGAATGAGTGATAAGCCTGGCGCAGAATTTCTGCTTTTTCAGTAGTTACCTCCTGGGGGTATGCACAAGGTTGGTTGTGACAGCCACTGTCTTTTAGAGGTCTAAAAACCACTTGTGCCCCCTTTTCAAGGGGCTCCTCCCTAAGTGCAGTGTGCCTGCCACACCAGTTGTGCTTGATGTGCGTGCCCTCGGGGAGGCTGGGGGTCTCTTCAGCAACTGCAAAGAGGAGACAGTAGCTCTAAGACACGTGTGGGAGCGCGGCCATGCACACGTGTGCATGTGTCCAGCTCTAAGACACGTGTGGGAGCGTGGCCATGCACACGTGTGCGTGTCTCCATGCCCAGATGGAGGAGAGGGGGAGAGCACAGCAACCAAGCTTTCAAGAAGTGATCCCCAGCCTGGTGCTTTATGCCTGGGGGCCTCAGCATCCCCACCCACTGCAGAGGTTTTAGTGGGAGCTGAGCATTTGCGCAAAGCCCACTTTATTAGCTTGCCACAGCCGGGAGCAGGACGTGGCAGCAGGAGGGGTCCTTCTGCGTGCAGCTACCATGCTTACTAGGTTTTTGCAGCAAGTTTGTTCATCAGGGCTGGAGCAGCTGGAAGCAAATACTGCAGAAAAGCTATCCTGGGTGTTAAGAGAAGGCATCCACAAAAGGGCTGTGGTCAGCAATGCCATGTTTATCCCCAGACCTACATACAGCTGCATGGGAGGGACATCTTTGGAGCCAGCGTGGTAGAGCTGAGGAGCCCTGGCATGCAAAGAGCACTAGGGCAGATGCCTGAGACAAAGTCCTGCGAAGTCGGTCTCCTCGGCCGTATCGGTGGCCGGGGCTGTCACCGGCCCCTCTCCCTGAGCTCGGCGTTGAGCAGCCCAGAGGCTGCCGTCCGCTCTGTGGTGCCCGAGGGGCTTCTCGGTTTTGCCACCAGTTTTGGCACAGATTATTTTGGTGGTTTCAAAACCTGCCACTGCTGAAACCAGGAATTGCCAACTTGCATGCAAATCTGGATATGTTGGGTTTTTTAGCAGTTCTAATACAGGACTTTTAATAAATGATGGGCATGCCTACAGAACACTGAAAGTATAAGAAAAAAAAAACAAGAAAGGGGGTTTTGTTCACTTTGCATGTGGCTTGGCATAAGTAATTATGTCAATAGGGGAGCAGGACTATTTTTGAAGTGCTCAGCTCTTATGCTGTGCAAGGTGGGTGAGAACGCAGAGGGCAACGCTCTCCTTTAGGCTGGTTTTGTGGCACACGTGCCAGAGGGAGCGCAGCTGTTGGTTTGCCAAGCAGATAGGAGGATTTTCAAGACCTGTTTGCTGTCAACGACTCAGCTGGGGTCCGATACCAAGAGACTAGAGCGTCTAGGGGTTTGGTCTGAAAAGTGGTGTGCAGTTGCTTTGGGTATGGCTGGTCCAAGCTTCAACACCTCTCTGCACCGCTGGGATTTTGGATCCAAACCTCTGTTTTTAAAAAACAAAACAAAAAATGCGTGTAAAGGATGCGTGCTCAGAGAAATACATGGCGTGTGCTCACTTGCTTTGTGCTGTGCCTGTCTTACAGTTGGTGCACTACGTGTGGAGTTTTCCCAGCCTGTGAACCTGGAAGAAGTGGCGAGAATAAACCCAGAGGTCAAAACTGGAGGTCGTTTTGCTCCAAAGGACTGTGTAGCACTTCAGAAAGTAGCAATAATCATACCATTCAGGAACCGAGAGGAGCACCTGAAGTACTGGCTCTATTACCTGCACCCAATTCTCCAAAGGCAGCAACTAGATTATGGAGTATATGTTATCAACCAGGTAAGATGCTAAAGACAGAGGGCTTTATAATGCTCTCACAACAGTGCCCATGCCCCCTAAAACGGAGGAGTGATTGCTTTATCCTGAATGGCATTAGGCTGGCAGGCAGGCATAGGGTTCCTGTAAAAAAAAAAGGCTGTAACACCCCCAAAAAAGTTAAAATGAAAATGAGCAATTTTGCTTTGATGATTTTGACGGAAAACCTGGAGTCCCCTCCTCCAGTCAGGGATGATTCACTCTAAAGAACTTCTGTTTTAAGAAACCACTTGGTGAGAGGAAAAAAAAAAAAAATCCCTAATAGCACAACCCAGTCTATTTTCTCTTTCCAAATGTCCCTTTTTCCCAGCTGCTGCAGGAATTGCGTACAGAGGTCTTTAAGGTGACAAGGCAGCATTAATGCCTGATCTGGCATTGGGTGTGCCAGCAAGCCGTAGGGTTTCACTTGCTTTCTCAAGCAACTTCTCTTCACGTTAGTAATAGTGCACAGAGTGTCAGGATGGAGAATGCAAAGCTGTGCCAGTGGAGCAGGTGAGTGATTGTCTTCAGGTGAACAGAGGAGAAAAGAAACAAGTAGTGACGGGGGGTTTTGTTGTTTTTTTTCCTTGGTATCTGATGGCCTTAGACCTGTCTTTTTAAAAGACAAGCTGTCTTAATTTATACGAGAATGCTGGTTAAATAAGTGGGTGCTGTTCACACTTGGAAAAGCTTAAAATATGTAGGTATTTGCATAGGCTGCAGTCCTGAGAGCCCCAGCAGAGACCAACGGGTGGACAATCTCCAATCTCACAGTGCAGTTTTCCCTCTTGGATATGTATTTATATCCTGTTTTCTCAGTTCTGTAAAAACTGAGGTGAAAGAACACTCTTCTTTAAAATCAGCTCCTTAAATTTGCGGATCAGCTGATGCGTTTGGGCGTATCAGACACTATGAGTATTTAAAATGGTCACCCAAGTGATAAATTTCCTCACAGAACTGAAAGTAAAGGGGACACCTTTTTCTAGTAAGAAAACCAGTACCCCCTTACTACTATTTCTCTTACTTTGCTCATTTCCAGGGTGCCAGATATCTGGGCAAAAGTGGTTTGTGGGGAATTAGCGGTAGCTCCCAAACACCGCAGCCGAGATGCTCCGGTGTCGGCAGCCGCGTTGCTGAGGGCACGAGGCATTTCTGCGCTGTGCACACTGGCACCCTGTGCCCTAAGGCGAAGCCCTGTGAGGAAACACTTCCCATCTAATGCAAAGAGCAGCCGGTGCCGCTGGGGTCCAGCAGCGCGGGGTGGGGGGCAGCCCCAGTCCTTCATCCTCCAGGCTGCGTTTCCTTGCACGTGCAGCGTTTGTCTGGGCAAGTTGCCGGTGCCACAGGGTTGCTTGAGCCGCGGTCCCCGCCACGGTCATGGGCTGCAGGTGGGTGAAGGTGGCAGAGCAGCATGCCTCCCCTGTTCTGAGCGTGGCTCGCAAGCCGGGGTGCAATGCAGCTCCCAGCAGCGATCCTGCGGTGGGGGCTGCTGCTTTCCCAGCCAGGCGTAGCAGAGGACTGGGGAGAGATGCCGGCCCACGGCCCGGCGATACCACTTGTGGGCTAGCAGCCATCTCCGTCACAGAGAGATGGCGGTGCAGCTGGGGCTAGTCTTTCCCCGTCAGTTCAAGGGTAAGGAAAGCGAGGGGCCGGACCACGTGGAGCTGCGCCGGCACCCAAAAAGGCAGAGAGTGTCCAAAGCCCAGCTGGGGCTCCCGCTGCTGCTGCAATGGTGCATGCTGGCTTGCAGTGCCCTGCGTTGCTGACTCCTCCTCTTCTCTGTTCCTATTCTCCAATGCTCGGGCTGTGGGGCTGGCTGTGTACTCTAAAGTTAAACCTTACAAAAATTGTTGATAAGCAAATGTTTTTTTCAGACGCATGCCTTGAGCAAAGTTGGAGTGGGAGTGACATCCAGTACACAGGGTACACAAGTCCTGGACACATCCAGCACTCAGATGTAGGTTAGCAGTGTGAGACTACGTGATCTGTAAAATGAACACGCTCCTTCTGCATGCCTCCAACAAGCTGTGCGAGGAAGAGTCAAAGTGGGCAGTGGTAGTAAACCCACTGGATGCATCTCTTGAGGGCAAGTGGGATCACTGAATAGAGAGAGTTGCAGAAAATGTATTAATTCTGCCAGAAGTAGAGTAGGAAAACGTCTTATTTCTCTGCTGTCTTGACAATTGCTTTTCTCTTTTTCTTGTCTGTCCTTCCCTTTGCATCTGCCCTCCTTTTTTTTATTTTATTTTTCCTTCTAGTGGGGAAATATTACCTTTACTTGTTAATCCTGTCTATAGCAAAGCAATCACTGAAGCAAGGAGAATTACTGTGTGATCTGGTTCTTACACCCTGCCTACGTGCTCTTCTGTGCTCTGCATCTCATAGAAAGAAAGAGGAGCGCTGAGCCCTGCTACCGCTGCACTGGTAATGTCCAACTTCTTCCTTTCAGCGCAATGTGTTTCCGTGACGAGTCCGTTGTGTCTCCACCATGCTGTTCTTGCATGCCTGAATGCCTCAGAGTAGGACTTGGCTGGAGTCAGGGGGATGATGTTTGTAAAATGTCCAGTGTGTAACAGGAGCCAGTGGAAAAATACATATTATGCTTCACCCTCCACACCCCACCCCCAGCAAAACCCAAACTCAGTGCGTGGAGTAGCAGTTGTAGGATCTTTCAGGTAAATCTGAGATGAGGACGCGCAGCTGGGCGTGCATTTTATAGCACCCACTCGATGCCGTGCAAGCTTGACTTCATCAAATGACAAGGCAGTGGCGAATTTGTGGTGTCTCCCTTGGTCCCGCTCACTCCGCTGTTGCCCACGTTCTCTCCGGCACCTTCAGCCATTGCCGCTTGGGTGCTCAAGGTCTAGAAATGAGTTTTATCGCTGCAGTTCAGCCTGCGCAAATGTCTGTGCAGCCAGACTCGTCTGGGAAAGGGGAGACTTCGCAAATTCTCTGAAAACAGTGCAGTTGTTCAACACTTTTCCACTGGCCCCTGGTGTTACCTGCAGTGTCTTCGGTAGCAATTTTCCAGAGTGTTAGTGTGTGTGTGTGAGTGAGGAGTGGTTGGGGCATCGCACTTATTCATGTCATTTTGCGGGGGGTGTCAGGCGCCCCTGCCATGCGTGCAGGCAAAGGAGGGAGTTGTGACCCCCGCAGTGGTGGGGGAGGCGAGTTTCCCCTGTGGCTGCTCTCTCCTGCTGCCTGATGTAGTGGTGCTGAGGCCTCAAAACACCCTCTGGCAGAGAAGCAGCAGCGTGTCTCCTGTATGGCCCTGGAAATCTGCTTCTGCAGAGTGGACTTTCACATGGACTCTGTGCGTGTGGCTCAGGCTGTCTTGGGGGATCCCTGACTTAGCTAGCAGCTTCCCATTGGAAATGGTGGCTCTCTGCTAGCCGACCAGAAACACATAGCCTCGCCATTACCTCCCTGGGACACGGCAAGTTTAGGATCCAGGTGAGAGAGATGTAGCCACAGGTCCTCTGCTCTGCTGTCTGCAGGAGGAATCACAGAGCTGCCTCCTGTATGGAAGTGGGAGGCAGGAAAAAATTGAGACAGGTGCCTTCTTACTGGTTTACAGTTCCAAAAACCTCAATTTTATCTGTTTGGCACTAAAAAAAGGTAGCATCTATTGTTAGGTCTGGCTGAGTGAACTAGATTCAGCAAAGGTAAGAGATGGCAAGTGGAAAAGCCTGTATGTTCTTTTTTCGGGCTGATCATCTCCAGGTGTGAGAAGGAGTCAGACCTTGCAGGACTGAGGCAGGAGGTTGTTCGCCTTCAGCCAGTCTCTGGTGGACCAGGGAATGGGGATAGACCTGTATGTGCTGGGAGAGACACAGGGAGTAAAGTTAGGCAGTAGCACTGTGCTCAGACATGGGTTAAGACAGAAGGGAAAAATGGTCAGGAAAAAAAATAGCAAAAGCGTGCTTGGGCAACGTCTTCTCTAGTTGAAAGCCTAGGAGATAAGCGTGAAGGCTACATCTAGAGCTTGGCTGCATTGTCAAAGCAGTGGTCCCCTGTGCGCTGCCTAGCTCCTCAGAATGATGCTTCTCTGTCCAACTGAACTATTTCCTTGTGGCAAATAACAAGCAGCCTGCATAGGATGAGGAGCTGCCAAGCAGAGGTAAGGGCTGGAGATTTCTTCAGTTCTGCTTTATCTGGTCTCTTGAGTGTCGCCTGTGGTGCCGTGCCCTGGGCTGGAAAGGACAGCAGCACAGAAAGGAGATTTTTGAACTCTGCACATTTCTGAGTTTTGAGAGATCTGAGTCTCAGATACTGCAAGCACACCAGTGCTTCCACATCGTCTTACGTAAAGAAACAGAGCTTCCTGCAAAAAAGCAAAACCTCTTGTCTGTCAGTCTTTTTATGCTCCAGTACACGCTGTGAAGCCCTGCATACCTCCTGGGACAGAAAACCAGCCTCCTGCCCTCGGAGGAGTTGCAGTTGATAACAGCATTGCAAAGTTTGCTGCATGAGCTACCTGCTCACTGTAAAGTTACTAAGAAGTGTCTGGGAGAGGGGTTTTGTATTTTGTTGTTTGGTTGTGATTTTATTTTTTCCCCCGAGCCTTTTGGATCCCACAGCATGAAGCTGTGTGGCCATTCGGGAGAGTGGCATTGCCCATGTGAAGCGTTTGGTCCCTCTCCATGCACAGGGCACTGGCGTGGGCTCTGCTGGGGTATGGTGGTGGTTGAGGTGGCAGGAGGGGTCCTGCGCCCTCTTCCTCCACAGTCCTTTGGGTTTTTTTCAGGGAGAGGTTTAAAAACACAGCTTCTTGCAGCATTGTTAATCCCTAAGTGTTGCCCAGAGGAGTTAGAGGCTACCTGAAGGCATGGGTTTAATTATGGCTGAGCCTCCTGTGTGAAGTGCCCTTTCCCTTGAAATTTCACTACGAAAAGAGCAGCCAAAGGGTGTGAAACGAGGACACTCTCTTGGACTGGACCCAGCAGGCGCTTTGAGGTGTGAGCACATTGCGCTTTGCACCAGCAAAGTCCCTCTTTGGGGAGGGAGTCCCGCTTTTGGGGACCCTCTTGCACCAGCCCTGCACTTTGCACCAGCCTGGTCCCTGCTGGGACGATGGAGCCAGGCCTGGGTTTGTTGCTGTGGGACCTGAGGAGCAGCTGTGGCTGGGCAGACACCCTCCCCGAGGGGAAGAAAACCCTCCCACTCCACAGCCTCAGCCGCTCCCTCTCCCCGGCCTCTTTGTTCAACTTGCCTTCATTTTCCACACTCAAGTTTTCACTGCTCTTGCTTATGCATGATGGTGATCATCTTCCCACCACCCTTAGTTATTGCGTGAACCCTTTTGTTTCGGGTGAGGATGCTGAGAATTTGCTCAGATCCTCCTCGAGGAAAGCTCACTCCTCCCTGTGAAGTCATTTACGCCCGAGGCAGGTGATGAATGCTTTTGAAAACCTTGGTTTGACACTTGCATGTTAAAACCTTCATTTGAAAGATGTTTGTGGCTGTTTCAAGAACCTGCATTTTCTCTCCAAGTCCATTAACCAGTCTGGATTAAACATTTTCCAAACGGATTATTTATTAATCAGGCAAAGCCATTTGGGAGCAGGTGATGTTTTAAGCTGCTGCTCCTTAGGCACAGTATTTTATCTGTCCTTGATTCGTGTCCCACGCTGGGTGCAGGTACCATGGCGGGGGGGGGGGGGGCTTGCGTGGGGGGGTAGTTCTTTGGCTCAANAGAGAAAGGATTTGGCAGCCTTGGTTTACAGGCTGGCAGGAAATCTTCAGCCTCCTTCAGTGATGCCCTGTGAGTTCCCTTCTGCCTGCTCTGTTCCCCCGCACAGGGCTTGGGTTTGAAAAAGGTGGACTGCAAAGCCAAGTCCTGGATTGGGAATCCTTACTTTCAAACCGCTGGTATTCTTGGGTTTGTGGGTACGATCCTGTTTTTCAAAAGTACTCGAGCAACTTGCGAGCCCGTACTTGTGCTCAAAGCCACGTGCACTTTTGGAACGTTTCTGCCCAAGAGAGGCCAAACTGATTTCTCCTCAGGCGCCTCATTGCTCAGGGAGGAGAGTGGAGAGTTTACTTTGTTAGCTGCGCCTACCCTGGGATAAACGTGCCCTGCTGCGGTGTCGGCTCTTTTCGGGTCCTTCCCGTCATGGTGACAGCTCTCCTGGGTTTGCTTTCCTGGGAAGCCCCCCGGGTCGGATAGTGGGTCCTGCCATGCTCCAGCTGGCAGAGGAACAGCAAAGAAGGGGCTGCTCACTGCCGCAGGCAAGCCGTAGCCCTTGCAGGAAGCATCCCTCACCATCCTGCCATCCCTGTGTGTCACAAGGCTCTGTGTGTGTCACAGGCACGTGCCGAACCTGCAGCACCCTTTCTAGGGTGCAGGGAGCATCCTGCCAGAGCTTGGCATGGGAGCTGGAGCGGCTGGCAGAGCAGCAGACCTTACCTCCTGGTGCCACCCCGTCCTTTGCAAGTCCCTCTGGTGTGTGCTCACACCTTCTGCTGGGCAGGGACCACACCACGGTCCCTGCCCTCAGCCGTGTTGTGGCAGAGCTTAGGAAGAGGGTGCCGAAATCCTGCCCATGGAAAAGTGTTGCTCCATGGTCGTTGTCCTGGCTGTAAGCTAAAGCACCGCCAAGGTCTCTCTCTGTAGCAAGGATCCCTTCTTCCAGAGGAGCTCGTCTCTTCTTGCTTTTCTCTGATGCTTGCCCCAGCGGTCTGTAAACTTTATCACAAAATTGAGTCCCGAAAGCCTGTGCCTGGGGTGGGATGGGGGGCAGGGAGGGATGTGACCGCTCAGCATCAAACCTGCCCCTTTCGAGCTTCCCATGAGGAGAGGGAAGCTGAGCTGGGTCCAGCCTTTCCTCAGCCATTTCGGCTGCCCCTGTGGTTTGCAGCTGGCTCAAATGCCGTTGTCTCACGGGGGGCGTTCCACGGAGGCCTTGCTGCAGATGTCCCATGGGTGCTGCCAGAGGGGTGCTCGGGCTCAAGCTCAGTCCATCACAGGCATGCCAACCCAGCATGGTGACACCGGAGTCTGGCAACAGGTAAGAAACTGCTGACATCAACTGTTTAGCTCAAGTCACTTAACTGTTTTTATTTGTTTTTAAATTAGGATGGAGAAGAAGAATTTAACCGTGCTAAACTGCTGAATATAGGATTCGCAGAGGCTTTGAAAGAGTATGACTATGATTGCTTTGTGTTTAGTGATGTAGACCTCATCCCAATGGATGACAGGAACACCTACAAATGTTACAGCCAGCCACGGCACCTCTCTGTATCCATGGATAAATTCGGATTTCGGTGAGAAACACCTTTTGGAGGGGCATTTTGTTCCTAATACCACCGTTAGCCTAGCAGGCCAGGCGCAGCGCTGCACATCCCCACCCACCATTGAAAGCCTGGGAAAATGTCTCTGGCAAAAGCCTGTCTTGGCGTGTGCTTCCCTGCAGGGAGCGGGTGGCTGCGAGCAGGATGGGCTGGAGGGGAGGAAGGGGGTAGAAACACAGCTGAGCGGTTTATTAAAATTCACAGCTTCTGGATAGTGAAATGTTGGGCGAGGAATAACGAAGAGCCTGTCGTTTTGCAGATGCCCAGCTATCCCTTCTTGTGTTTCAGTCTGGAAGCTGGAAGACGGCTAGTGTTTCCACCCAGTCTGAAAAGTGAGACGCTCTCACACAGCGAGAATTATGGGCAGCTTTAGAATGACTACATCAGATGCTATTTTAAGAGCAAAATGAAATATTTTTGGCTGTTTCATTTGGGCCACTGAGGGACCTGCCTTGGTATCTGAGAGCAACACAAAACGAAATACCTTTCAGCATACATTTGGGTTCAGCAAGCTGCTGCAAACAAAAATGTGTCATGCTTTTCCTTTTTCTCTCTCTCTCTTTTTTTTTTCCCCTGATCCCAAATCCCCAAGCGGGAGTTTAAAACTATAAGGTAAAAACCAGTCGTGACCCCGTGGTGGTCAGTAGTGCTAGAGATGCAGCAGTGGTGGTGGTGGTCAGACCCCTGCACGTCTCCACTCCGGACCCAAGCCCTGCTCAGAGCAGGACTGTCACCAACACCGCAGCATCTGCAGTTTTCTTCTTGCAGCTCAGTGAAGCTTAGAGCAGAAATGCAGGCTCCAAGGGTTTCTTCTGCTTGCTAAAGCAGAGATAAGGTCTGTGGTAGGTCCTGGTGATCCCTGCACGGGTCCTCTTCTGGTTCTGTAGGTCTGAATTTCATCTGTTCCCAATCACCCAGTGAATTGCCACCCGTCTTGAGCAGGTGCTGGTTGGCTTTGTGCATGCAAGGTCATGAGGCCAGCTCAGTTTTGGGCTGTGACCTTTCCTTTGGAGCACAGGGGAGCATAGAGGCGAGCGGTAGAGCTTCAGGAAGAGGAGGCTTCTCAGCACCTCCAATGCCTCGCTGAGCTGTTCCGATTCCTGGGGCATGCACGTCACCTGTCTGTCCTTGGGCAAGGTGGTGTCCATCCCACCAGCATGTCCTTTGAGGACAGCGTACTTCGTAATAAGAGGCTGCAGCCATTGCTGGTTGCAAAGTTCTTCCCATCTGTATTCGGGACTCAGCCCACCAGCTCCCTCTGCTTTGGGTGAGTCCAGGGCACCAAAACACATGGACGTCCCTGCTGCTGTGGGTGTGGGCTCTCTGGGCTGGGGTATAGGCAGCGGCAGGCCCTTTTTGGGTGGGCAGGCTGCTCCTTGGCTAGCACCTCACCTCTTCTAATGGCCTTTTCTCCCCGCTTCCAGGTTGCCTTACAATCAGTATTTCGGAGGCGTGTCTGCCTTGAGCAAAGAGCAGTTCACAAAGATCAACGGGTTCCCAAACAATTACTGGGGCTGGGGTGGCGAAGACGATGACATTTATAACAGGTAAATAAATCACCCCCTTGGCACTCCGAGTGCCTCAGGGGTGGGGATGAGCACGGACCTGCTGCATTTGCCCAGGCTGGGGGTGCGTGGGATGTCTTTTCCCTCCAACCGCCAAAGCCTCCCCTCCAGGTCGGGGACAGAGGTGGTGCGTGGGCGACCTCCTGGCTCAGCGAAAACATGTTCCCGCTGAGTGCTGGCACCCCATTTCGCAGCTCTCAAAGTGTGCTGGGGAGTGGGTCTGGCTGGAAAAATCGGACCCTTGCCCCCCCCCACACATCACCCCTTCGCTATGGAGCCTTGTCACCACCCACGCCAGCGTGTGGGTTGGAGCAGCGTGCTTCTAGGTCTCCCAGCACTGGGGATTCAGGGCACGTGGTGGCGTGAAGACCTTGACCCACCTAGCCCAACACAGCCCGAGGCGTGCCGGTGTCTGCAGCCTAGCGTTGGATCCTGTTGTTCCCAGGAGAGCGTGGTTTGTCAGGCTGTAAGCGGCTCTCAATAACCATGTGAGGTGTCGCTGCCTGCCTGGAAGGAAGCCTAGCAAGGCTGAGAACTGCAGGGAGAAGAAGGGTATTTGCAGGGGGCAGGCTGGGACCACCCATGCCTGAAGACTGGGGCAGAGGGTGTTCCCAGTGCTATCTTACGACTTTGCATCCCCAAGGCAGTCGCTATGAGAAATCGTCATGGGGAGCCCAGATTTGGGGAGCCCTCTTCACGCTTCTTAATGGCAAAACTACTGTGTGTAGTCTTTTCTCTGGGCTTTCCAAGCTCTTCTGAGCTTCAGAAAAGGTCTTCTTAAAAGTGCTTGTACCTTTCTGAGGTTCAGCACTTCTTTTTAATAAACCAAGTGAGGGACGACCTTACAGTGGGACAGGGCGTTCAGAGGAAGGTGTCAGTCCTCTCTTTTTGGAGCACTCAGGTTTTGGGGAGCAGAAGATGCTATACAAAAATGAGAAGGGAGGTGCAAAGAGGGAGAAACCAACTACTTTCCAGCATTGGTGTCCATGAACTGCAGGTGCCTTGCAGAGACCATGAAAATAAAGGCAGGCTGCCCCTCACCTGGGGCGTCCCGGCTGGCCCCGTTGTGGCTCTGACTATGTGTGTGTCCCATGCTGCTTCACCATCGCTCACTTCAGCTTCTACCAGCACTGCAGCTTTCACATCTCAAAAGCTGAGTGCTCTTCTGGCTCCTTTCCAGATGGGTTAAAAACTAGATGGCTCCTATTCAAATTCCAGTCTACAGCCTGGAGCAAGGTTAATGGGGGCGTTGGAGGAGCTGGCAGAGCAGGTGAATTAGCAGATCCTTAGTGTTGGCAGGGTGATATCTCTTTTCTCCACGCTGACATGCCCACGTGGAAAGGGACTGGCTTTCTCCCCTTTTGGTGTTAGCAAGTCTGCCAACACACTAGCGACATTCTCAAAGGCATTTGTGGAAGGTGTGTCAGAGTATCCCACATCCGTCACCTGTGGCTGGTGTTTGATGTACTTGTTTTTTACAGGCTGGTGTTTAAAGGCATGGGGATATCCCGTCCGGATGCTGTTGTTGGGAAGTGCAGAATGATTCGTCATTCCCGGGACCAGAAGAACGAACCCAACCCCGAGAGGTGCGTCTCCCCCCGTACCTCAGCAGTACTGGCTGCCCTTGCTGCTCCAGCTGCTGGGCTTTCTCTTTGCCGTGCAAAAAACCCGATCACAGAAACCTTGCAGCCATCCCTTCCTTTGCCAGCCCCTGCTGCCTGTGCTGTAAGCTGCCTCCTTCCATCCCTGCGCCAGTTTATTACCTTATTACAGACCTTTTCCCCAAGTTTTCACTATGGCACGAATAGCTCTGTCCATTATTATTTTATTTTTCTTAAACACAGTAAATTAAGCTCTGAGCAATGGTTTCCAGATTGTGTTTGGCATATAAAAACTGTGCTCTAGTGCAGAGCTGGGAAAGGACCTGTGTGATTTAAAAGTTTGGCTACGTTTTCCTGGCTAAAATTTGACTTCATAGGGATGCCTTTGCCCACCGCTCAGACTGGCCGAATCTGGGAGTTTATGGGACCCGTACTGGTACACGGGATGTTCTTAAAACACCGGACAGAGAAGCTGCCTGACAGGCTATAAAAATGTCATACGAAGTTCGGGTTGTTTAAACGTCTTTTTTTCCCCCCGTTTCTTTCTTTGTTTCCCCCCTCCCCTTCCTTCTTTGTGTCCTTCCCTCCTCCCTAACTTCTGCAGGTTTGACCGAATTGCTCACACAAGGGAGACAATGAGCTCCGACGGCTTAAATACACTATCCTACAAGGTGTTAAGAACTGACAAGTACCCTCTGTATACAAAGATCACAGTGGATATTGGTTCGCCAAATAGCTAACATCACGGACACAAGAGAGACCTTGCCTGTGTTGCCCAGGACATCTGGCCTCACTGATGCTTTATATCTGCTGGTTTTATAACAGTTGCAATGNCCCGCCTCTTTTGGCATGCCAAAGCGTCTCCAAATTGGTTGGACAAGTGCTTTTTTTCTTTTTTTTTTTTTTTTAAATTCCAAACTTGACTTTACACAACTTTCTAGCTCTCCATTTTTTTGTAAGTCCAGAAGCTGTACATAAGAGTTGTAAATATTTACTTTGGCAGAAAATGTTGAATCTGATCTATTTGCTGCAGTGCTCCCCACGTTGAGTTAACTGCTGGACCCAGATTTTACTGATCTAACTGTGATGCATCAGCAATTACTGCCCGTGATATTTTGATAATTTTAATGAGGTGGATGAAAACATTAATTTTCATTCCTGGTTTTACCTTATGAAGGACTGTAAAATGCTGCTAAAATTGTACAAGTTTACGCTTTGCATTAGGTTTGTTGTTTTTTTTAAATGGAGACAATATCACATCTTTCTCTCATAGTGACCAAAACACATATATTCTCTGTGTGCAGAGCATGTGTTGAACAATCAAGTCTGGATTCAGTGAATGTCATTATTTCTTTTAATTTCAAAGGAGGCTTTGAGTTAGTTAAGCCAGAGTTTGCCAGGATTTGCCAGTGAGCTCTCTGCATAGGGTGGGAGCCACACAGACGGCGTCCGCAAAAATCGCTGACTTCAGGTGACCTTACTTCTGGATGCGATAGTGACTTTTTGGCTTTGCCTCAGCAGTACAACCCCTCGGTTTGGGGGCGTGGGGCGCGGGGCAAGGCTGTTGGTTGTTTTTTTGTTCTGAAATAAAGATGAATGAATTTTAATGCGCGGTGAAATTACGACCTTAAAATTTGCTGACACATGAGAACAGTGGTAGAAAGTTACCACGCTATTTAAACATTGTCTGAAACTTCCTACAAACAAAATTGTTCCTGCAACATCATGCATAAAACTTGAACTCACTTATTACTTTTGTTCTTGTTGTAACATTTTAATAACTTTTCTAAGTAATTTGTATATCATAAGCAGTATATTTAATACCAGATTAAACTAGGGTGCAGCATAATAGGATATGATTCAAGGCCTCCTTTATCTTCAGACTAGTTGGCTTTTTTATGTGCGTCATTATATATAAGCTATGTGTTATATTTGCTCTGCGTATTTGTCCATGAAATCTCCTGCGGTGCTGAGGTATTTGCAGCAGGGCTGACATTTAATCCATATTTCTTTGCCCGTTGCGAACGCGTGTCCTCCTGTCGGGAAACTCCCTTCTGATTTTCTCAGGCTATGAGGGACACGGACGTTTTGGAGTACTGCTTTCTGTCAGTGCACCCGGGCACCACCCGTACAGACACCCTGCTTTTCCTCCCCGTCACCCTGTGGAAGCCTCAAGCGCCGACACCCTCAGAGCTGGTTTAGGTGATTTAAAGCTCTCAGCCAGAAATGAGAACTGAATTCCTTCTGGCGAGTACTTTGCCACCAGCTCTGACCACAGCAATTTGCACTTCCTTGGCCTGTGCTGAAGGCTGTTGAAATCAGGGACGCTCGTTGTATTGGGGATCATCTTCAGCACTGCCTCTTTTTTTTTTTTTTCCCTTTTTTTGGGGGGTTCTTTGGGGTTTTTTTGTTTGGTTTTTTTTTTTGTTGAGACCGGAAGGTTTTGCCGAACCCTTGCACTGCAGGGGTGGGATCCTGCAGGGGCCAGGGGCCAGAGCGTTTCCTCTTGGGCCATCAGCGTCTCAAAGTATGCACGGAGACTTTAATTACTAGGGAGACACCCAGCTGCCTTGTCAGTCTTACTTTGAAAATGTATTCACCTCCTTCACTTAAAAGCTGTTGCTGGTCAGATGTGCTGGTAGCAAAGATGGGCTTGTGTGGAGCAGGAGCAAAGCACAAGGAAGCAGCCTTGTGTTCAAGAGACGCTCTTATGCTTATTGTTGCATCAAAAAAAATGACTCCTTTTTGTCAGATCAGGCTCCAGCTCTTACAGATACAAAGGGGTACAAGAAGAGGGTGTGTTACAGAAGTCAGGTGAAACATTTACCTGTGAAACATCGGTGTGGCTGTGGTCTGCACCAGTAACGGAGACACAGGCGAGAGGACTTTACATTTTATTTTTTCCATGGTGCCTTAGAAGCAGGGCCCCACTCCCACAGGTGGCAGATCAGCACCAGAACTCATGGAGGCTCCACTGAAAATCCCAGGTGTCTGCAGAGAGCACCTTGACTTTGTGCTGAGCCTTTTGTAAGTTGCAGAGTTGGGACCTTCAGCTGCAGTGGTGCCTGGCTGCTAGCAGGCTGTGCAAAGGGGCTACCTGTTGTAATTGAGGAGTTGGGGTTGAGGTTTTTTTTCCTTGCCTTGGCATTCTCTGAAGATAAGAAAAAAAGTTAGTGTAACAACCCGCTGTTTCACTGTATGCTGAAATCCTTAAATGTCAGGGAGGTGGTCTGAGCACTTGTTTCTGGCTGTTGCAGTCGAAGGTTTCTACATGTGTGCCTTGAAAGAGGAGAGAAATGGAAACTGGAAAACCAGGAAAACTGAAAACCATTTTCAGCAGAGAGACACTAGCGGTGCAAGAAGCCGTCACTTGGTGTCTCTTCTACTGCTGAAGCCACAAGCCATGTAAAAGCTGAAGCTGCCTTTCATTGCTTGTTTCGCACTCCGGTGCTGACCTGTGATTTCAAGACCTTGTTGTCCCCGTGTAAACTACATCAGTCAAACTCACAAAACGCTCTTGGCTCAACCTGGCCATGAAATTTCTCTCCCTGGGATTTTTTGGGGCCTTTTCTACAAACACTCATGTTGCACAGAAGTGAATTCTGGCCATGACCTGCTGGTGGGTGGTGTTTTTTCCTCTCCTGTACTGGTAGCAACACTCAAAGCGATACTGTGCATAACGGTTGAAACCCACAACAAAGAGCTGCAGAGGAAACGCTAATGGTTGGTTTCTTTGGGATTACTGTTTGGTTGTTAGGATGAGGAAGGGTCCTGGCATGCAGCTTTTCCCTGGGATGTGACCTGTGAACTGGACTGCATGTGGGTTTCCTATAGATGGTTTTGCTTTTGCGTTTTTATCATTTATATATCAACAGATGTATAATCCAACATTCCTACTTTACTATTGATGTCAAATAAAGTATTTTCAGTATGATGTCTGGCAGCATTACTCTGAATTACCCCTCCAGCTGGGTGGGTTTCTGGCTGGTGGGGTGGACTGGGACATGCCTTAGCCTCCTTGCATTAACTTTCCCCAGCTTTTCCTACCTCTGTCTGACCCCCCCACCCCACCCCAAGTGAATTTATCTGTGTGCTGCAAAATTTTTACTGGCGTTAGAGAAGCAGATCCAAGAGTCCTGAGATGACACTAGACAACTGTAGGCTGGTTTATGTACCTTGGGCAGGGGGACAGCATGCAAACCCCTCCTGAAACCAGGCGGGGGATGCAAGCCCTCAACACAGGCTGTCGGCTGCGTGGGGGAAACAGGCCACTGCTTGCTCCCTGGGTGCTGGTGTGTTTGGCTAGAGTGTGGAAACAGAGAAGTCATTCCTGGGAGACTGATGCAAACGTTTGCCTGTGTTCCTTGGCACTTTCTCATGAAAACAGTTTCCGTGGAAGAGATGTTTCTGGATGCAAGACTGTGGCTAAGGCCAGACAGCTGGCGGGAGGTCCCCAGCGCGCTCCAGGAAGAGGTGGGCTTGCTTCCAGCTGGGACCAGCTGCCAGCCTCTGGGGCCCAGGCTGGCACAGGACATCCCCAAGCCTCTACAGCTGCCTGGAGGCATGCTCTGAAGAGCATATTGACAAGAGGGCTGTGGAAGAGGACACTGGTTTCCTCCTGTTTCATTCCTCTAGGGCTGGCACCAGTGCAGTAGCATCATCATATGGAAGTTGCCAGGAGACCAGGGTGCAGCAGAGGGCTCGGACAGGGACAAAGTAGAGGAGGGTAGGTGGTCTCTGTGACACCTTTCATTGGCTTTTGGGCCCTGAAAGGCGTTGCATGGGAATCATGGGCCTTTTCTTCTCATGGCTGAAAGTTTGGCATCTACAGGCAGAAAATGGTTGGAGAGGGACCTTCCACTTTTTCCGACTTCTTTCCCCAGAGTATTGAGCTGTTCCTCCCCTGTTCTGCTCAGGGCAGGCAGGAGTCACACAGCTCAGGAAGGAGCCCTGTGTGGAAATTTTGTCCCTTGCTGAAAGAAGCAGCTGAGAAGCGTCAGTAGGATTTCACCCGTCTCCCCACTGGTTACCAAGACTTCCCTGGAACGGATCAGCATGCGGCTTGCAAAGGATCCCGTGACTCTTTTGCTATGAGACCATACTTGCTCTAGCAGAGCTTCCTTCCCCACCTGCAGCTCCGTCTGCCTGCCGACAGCTGGGATGGGTGAGCAGAGGTCTCTGAGATTTGTCCCATGTTTACCCTGCTACACCTTCCTGTTCTCTAGCCCATGGGGAAAAAAACCCAACAAAAACGAGGCTATTAGAAGGAAGAAAAGGACTAAGCTGGAGTTTGCTGACCCCTTTCGCCCCCTTGGAAGGAGTCTGAAGTGGGTGTAATTGCCCTTTGCTCTTGCTCTGTCTTAGCAGAGCAGTGCTGGCACTGGATCCGTTCTTAATTGTATACGCCCTGTTAGCAGGATGTCTACGCATTCGATGACAACGCACCGTTATGAGAACTCTGTGTTCTGCCTACCCGAGGCATCAGCCCTGCTCCCGGAGCCTGTTTTCCATCCACTGCTTTCAATGTTACTATGAGGAATGCAGATGTTAGCGCACAGAGACAAGATCTCTGCAGAGTCAGAGGTGACTGACTTCTCAGTCCTACCCGAGATTTGGCAGCGAAGAGCCAGGTGGGGAAAACAAGGGACTGGAGTTAATCCAAAGCCTGGACCTGTGAACTCTTCCTGGTTACCTTCCTGCCCTTCACATGCTTGAGAAGAATCTCCATGAAGTCTCGCTCCATGATTTTTCCAAGGATGGAGGTTTTGCTTACAGACTGCTGTTTCCCAGATCCTTCTCCTTGCCCTTCTTAAAGGTGGGCATAATATTATAATTATATTATATATAATAATATTTCAATCAGCCCTTTCCCTGTTGCCATGGTATTTCACTGTGACTGACAGCAGCTTCATTCACATCAACCAGCACTGTTATCCCCCATAGGTGAGTGCCATCCATTCCAGTGTATGTCCAGCTATTCCTGGAGTATGTCCACCTTCTCTAAGCAGTTCCTAAATCCCACACTTGCCCACCCCCATCTCCTTCCCAAACCGTGCTGGTGAATGCAGAGATGTGGGAGCTGGCTTTGCCTGTGAATATGATACAAAAATCCATTGATTTTCCATATTGTCTTTTCCATATTGTCCAGCACCATGGTGTCTTCTCCATCTGTGAATGGACATGCATTTTCCGCAACTTCTAGCATGCCTGTAGAATCCTGATGTACAACCCTTGGTGACGCTCACTAGTCTGAGCTGTAGGTGATTTTGGACCTGCCTGATACCACCTCTAAGTAACCAAGCAAGCAATGTTTACTACATTCTTCTGCTGTCTATTGTATTTCATAGAATCACAGAATCATTGGAAAAGACCGTAAAGACCATCTAGTTCCAACCCCCCTGCCCTGGGCAGGGACACCTCCCACTAGACCAGGCTGCTCAAAGCCCCATCCAGCCTGGCCTTGGACACTTCCAGGGATGGGGCATCCACAGCTCCTCTGGACAACGTGTTCCAGTGTTTCACCACCCTCACAATGAAAAATTTCTTCCTAACACCTAATCTAAATCTACTCTCTTTCAGTTTAAAACCATTACCCCTTGTCCTATCACTACATGCCCTTATAAAAAGTCCCTCCCCATCTCTCCTCTAGGCCCCCTTCAGGTACTGGAAGGTCACTATAAGGTCTCCTCGGAGCCTTCTCTTCTCCAGGCTGAACAACCCCAACTCTCAGCCTGTCCTCACAGTAGAGGTGCTCCAGCCCTCTCATCATCTTCATGGCCCTCCTCTGGACTCCCTCCAAAAGGTCCATGTCCTTCTTAGGTTGGGTCTCCAGAGCTGGATGTAGTACTCCATGTCGGGTCTTACAAGAGAGAGTGGAGGGCCAGAATCACCTCCCTCGACCTGCTGGCCACACTTCTTTTGATGCAGTCCAGGATACGGTTGGCTTTCTGAGCTGTGAGTGTACATTGCTGGCTCATGTCGAATTTCTCATCCACCACCATCCCCAAGTCCTTCTCCTCAGGGCTACTTTCAAGCCGTTCTCTGTCCAGACTGTATTTGTGCCTGGGATTGCCCTGACCCACATGCAGGACCTTGCATATGGCCTGGTTGAACTTCATGAGATTGGCATGGGCTCACCCCTCAAGCCTGTCCAGGTCCCTCTGGATGTCAGCCCTTCCCTCCAGCATGTCAACTGCTCCACACAGCTTGGTGTCGTCAGCGAACTTGCTGAGAGTGCACTCAATCCCACTCTCCATGTCCCTGGTCCCAGTATCAACCCCTTAACACCATTCATCCCTGGTCACCACTTGGGTATCCAGCCATTGACCACGACTCTTTGAGTGTGACCATCCATCCAATTCCTTATCCACCGAGTGGTCCATCCATCAAATCCATGTCTCTCCAATTTAGAGACAAGGATGTCACGTGGGACAGTGTCAAACGCTTTGCACAAGTCCAGGTAGATTATGTTAGTTGCTTTCCCCTTATCCACTAATGCTGTAACCCTATCATAGAAGGCAACCAAATTTGTCAGGCATGACTTACCCTTGGTGAATCCATGTTGGCTGTCACCTATCACCTCTTTATTTTCCATGTGCCTAGTATAGTTTCTAGGAGGATCTGCTGCATGCTCTTACTGGGCACAGCGGTGATACTGGCTGGCCTGTAGCTCCAAAGATCTTTTTTTTTTGTCTTTTTTTAAAATGGAGGTTATGTTTCCCATTTTCCAGTCAGTGGGAACATCACCAGTCTGCCACGACTTCACAGATATGGACAGTGGCTTAGCGACTTCATTCGCCAGTTTCCTCAGGACTCACTCAAGTATCTTATCAGGTCCCATGGATTTATGGGTTCCTTAGATGGTCTCAAACATGATCTTCTTCTGCAGTGGATTTTCCCATTCTTGCATGCATCCTTTTTTGCATTTTAGTACAAAATTTAGTACCTTCTTAGTGAAGCAGAACTTCTACTGAAATTCCCTGTCTTCCTGCAGAAAGGAAGGCTTGGGAGATTCGGGATGGACACTGTGAGAAAACCCCCAGGAGGATGCTGCAGTTCTGGGACAGAGTACTGGAGTGGTGTAGGGTCTCCATCCTTGGCAGTTTTCAAGGGTCAGTCAGCAGTTCCCCAGCTGCGTGACTGATGCAGCAACAAACCAGCCCCTCAGGAGCACCAAACCAAGGCAGTGGAGCAGCAGAAGAGCGCTGCCCCTGTACAAAAGGACACTGCTGCTTTGGTGGCCAGGAGCTAGGGCCACGGATAATGCCAGCAAGCCTGGAAAAGCCCGGAGGGCACTGCCAGGGAAAGAGCATGGAGCCAAATGGTTGGCTGTGCTTTCCAAACCCACTTTGCACTGTGTTTCAAAAAACAAAACTTGGCATGTTTTTCACCGCTGTGAGCATCTGCCTGTCTGCAAGAGAGAAAGGGAGGAGCTGCAAAGCTTTCCACACGTGGGTTCAACTCATCCAGAGCTTGAAAAGGGATGCTGAGCCCATGTCTGGGAGCATTTCTTCCAGGCGTCTGTGGAGGTTCTGGCTCCAGGCACACAGGACTTTGCAGTAAGAGCTGCAAAGAAGACTGGGGGTCTTCTTCCACCCTCCAACTCTCTCTTGAGAGGGAGGGAAACAGCTTGGTCAAAAAATGCAAAACATTGGCAGACTCCCATGTGAAATAGAGACAGGCTGAAAAGTCATCCCTTTGGCAGCACCTCACCTATCAAATGCTCCAGTTTTCTTTTTCAAAATCACAATCTGGAACAGAAAAAAATCTCATTTGGAATAAAATTGAAAAAGAAAGAAACAGAGAAAGAAAAAGCAAAAGAAAAAGAGAAAGAAAAAGAGAAAGAGAAAGAAAAAGGAAAAGAAAAAGAGAAAGAAAAAGAGAAAGAAAATGAGAAAGAGAAAGAGAAAGAGAAAGAAAAAGAAAAAGAAAAAGAAAAAGAAAAAGAAAAAGAAAAAGAAAAAGAAAAAGAAAAAGAAAAAGAAAAAGAAAAAGAAAAAAAAAGAAAAAGAAAAAAAAAAGAGGAAAAGAAAAAGAAAGGAAAAGGAGTCATTACCACCTTATCTCTTTCTCATGGATTTAGTGGCTGCTCTAAGGGAAATGGACAGACAAATCCTCACAGAGAAGAGCAGTGCTGATGAAGGAGGTCAGAGCATCACTTCAGAGGCAGGATGTGACCTGGCTGCCTGGGAGGAGATGTCTCTGCAGCATAACTCTTGTCCTCCCCATTTCCAGAAATACTCTCAGAGGCACGTAGGCCCCATGACGAGTGTGACGTGCCAGAGAAGAGACCAGCACAGGAGAAAATCAGCTTTGATGGGAAAATATATATAATTTTTTTGTTGGTCCAGTTTTTTTGCTTTTCCAACTGCTGTATGAGCAGGGCAGATGTGTTCTTACAGAGGAGGCAGCGCTAAGCTCAGCCCAGGCACTGGGGTCTGCATGCAGTTCATGCATCCACTCACGAAGCATCAATGCCTGGGGACATGCCTGAGACCATGTAGCCACTCATGCAGTTCTCACCCTTTGCCCCCAGAAAGGTAGGGAGAAGAGGGAGAAAAAGTGGGGAAAGGAAAAAAACACAACACCCAAACCCCAAACTTGTGGGCTGAGGTAAAGGCAGTTTAATAGAACAATAACAGAAAAAAGGAAAATAACAGTAATAACGATAATGGTAAAAGAATATGCATGATAAAGTAATACAACACAAGTCACCCTTGCCATCCAGTAAACTGGTTGCCCAGCCTGTCCCAAGCAGTGATCGGGGA
Organism: Rhinoptilus africanus; assembly: GCA_013400135.1. Classification (NCBI taxonomy): domain Eukaryota; kingdom Metazoa; phylum Chordata; class Aves; order Charadriiformes; family Glareolidae; genus Rhinoptilus; species Rhinoptilus africanus. The sequence goes on from VXBO01005303.1 coordinate 23,486, forward strand.
TTCCTCCCACCCCTGGCCAACCCCCGTGTATATACTGAGCATGATGTCTACGGTACAGAATATTCCATTGTTCTGTCTATGCTCCTTCTCAGCTTCTATGGGAAGCTGAAGAGTCCTTGAATAGTATAAGCATCACCTAGCAACAACTAAAACGATATGCATTACTGACATTCCTTTCACACCAGGTCTGAAACACAGCAACCACTCAAAAGAAAATTAACTCTATCCCAGCTGAAAACTCACTGTGTGAGGACATCAGTGGCACAGGGGAGATGGGGCGCGGAGGTGACATAAGTCCACAGATGCAATTGCGCTCTCAGAATGTCTGAGTTTTGCTCATTTCAGGTACCAAACCACTGACTTTCACCTGCGTCTGCACAACTCACCTTTTTCACCCAGCTGCTAAAACTTTGCACCACATACTTTCCAGGTCTACGTGGTTTTCCAAAGTTTGGTCCAGGCAGGAGTCTTACTAGAGGGCACAAAGACAAGGGGATGGGTTGTACGTCTCCGGAGTAATAAGAAGGGAAAGACTATAGCTTCCACCTCACCCAGCAACTCCCTGACTGACCTAATGTGAAGTCAGATTTACCCTGGGCTTTGAGCAAAGGGATTGAGCAAGAGCCCTCCAGAGATCCTTCTCTGCCTAAGTCATTCTAAAACACCATCATTCCCTTGGAAAACAGTTGCTGAAGCAGCAATCAGCTGTGGTTTGGTTACCGCTAACTTGCATGAACACGGTGGTACCTCTCACCGGGAATCCTATAGAAACAAAGTCCCAGCATGCCTCGATGAAATAATGAGGATTGGCCAGATAACTTGGGAACATGAGTAGAAACTGGGATTTTTCAGGGAGGTCCACCCAGTAGTCCTCAAAGCTGTGATCTCGCCAAAATGAGAATTTCTGTGGGACAAAAAGCCAGGTGACGGCAGAGGTTGTGTGAAATCAGTCAGGGTATAAACCCTTAGTACGTGAAGGGCAGCTGAACATCAGAGTCAGTGGTGGCAACTGCAAACTGCAGGGCTGTACCCAGCTGAAGTGACAGTCTTCCTGGGAGTTTGTCCTCTGCAAAATTATCTGCTCAAAAATCAGGGTCTCTAAAACACTGACACTGGCCCACCTTTGAAGCATTTTGCTAAGGAGTGATAGATTATAACGCTGCCCAAAATCATGATTAAGCACATTGAGTTGATAAAGCTTCATTGAGGACTGGAGCATTAGATAGGAGAAATACACACAAAACCCCATGCTCAGACACACTCATGGCACCATGCACCAGCCTGGGTGACACCGGCAGCTCAAAAGGCTTTTGTCAGGGTTTGCAACCAGGCAGATGGAGATCTCCATCCTTGGAGATGTTCAAATGCCATCTGGACACGGTCCTGGGTGACTGGCTCTAGATGGCCTTGACTGAGCAGGGAGGTTGTCCCAGACGATCTTCCAACCCCCGCTTCTCTGTGGCTGCGTGTGGTCCCTGGGGGGAGCAGGGGCACTCACAGCCCCATGGCCATCTTGCAGCTGTGATTCTGGGGACAGAACCTCCCAGAAACACACCACGTTCAGCATCCTGGCACTTCTTCAAGGTGCCTGAGTTTCTAGACAGCTCTTAGCCCTTGTCCTCCACCCCCTTCCCCGTGCGGCGCCGGCGAGCGTTGCTTTCCCACACCACAGCAGGTGCCTGATGCCGTTGCTCAGATGGGTTTCTTGTTGCCCAGCTGCTGCTGCTGCTTTTCTTTGGTACACTTAACACAGGCTTTTCCCAGCTTTTGAGGCTGCACACCTAATCAACCACCAGCAAGTTATTTATAGCCCTGAAGCCTTTGCCGTTGACCTGATCTAAAACTTTCAAGGGCTCTACTGCTATCGCACTTACATTGCACATTAATAACAAGAGACACCTGGTACCACGGGACAGTTCACACACCGGGCACTCATGACAAGCTGGCAACGAGCACGACAGGGTCCTGGTGCGGTGAGCATCCGCTGCTTTAGTGAAAGGACTGGGGAGGGGGCTGTTACCAGCAGCTGCAATGTCCTTCCTGGTGGAGCCCCAGGCGACAGCAGCAGGTGGTAGAAAAGCAAATCAGAAGTCTCAGCGCACCATGAAAATGCTGCCAAAAGGCCATCTTGCAACAATGCAGCTAAGCTCACTGTCGGACCCTATGGGAAGAGGGAATATTTATTTTGAAACTAAGGTGGTTTTCTCACTGCCACCCTCTGCATCCCCTTACTCACAAGTATGTCCAAGATGGGAGCATCTAAGTGGTCTGTCCAGGATACAAACATCAAAATGCAAGCACTCTGTCCAGGGACACTTAACAGCGATGCAGAGCAAAAGGGACACTTGCTACTAAGGTTTTACCACCGCTCCTGGATTGTTACCTCAGGAACTGCGTGCTGCTACTGAGTCTTGCCTTTTTATACCCATTGGGAGCTGATGGTGATCCTGGTCCCCTGTCTCTCCATCCTGCTCCTCTTCTGGGAATCATCAAGATGCACTCACTGCCCTTTGTCTCTTTATCAGGATGCTCTATGTCTCCTACCATGGTCCCTGTCTTCCCATCACTATTTTCAATGGCTTCAGTATGGCCTGCTTTAGGCTATCACTTATTTTAGACCATCCCTGGTTTTGAGGTGATCTGGAAAGCAGTAGGACCCCTGTAATCAGATAACGTAGGTGCCATCCACAGCTGCCAGCCCTGTGGCATCCACAGCTCCTGCCACTTATTCTTGCAGGTGCTCCCAAACCCATGCACTCTCCATCCACACCAGTCAATACTTTCATTGCAGTCCCTTGCAGAAAAAGAAAAATGGCACAGCATTTCCAGCATGAAGATAAAAGAAGTCAGGGCGAGGGAACAGCTGGCCACTTATCCAAACATTAGTTTGCTACTTGGGATCAACGAAGAGGCTGAAAACTACTATTGAAGTCAGCAGTGAGGCACAGCACTGTCAAACACGCTTGTTTTCCTCTATTTATTTTTCTTCCTTCAAAAAAACCAGCACAGGATTATTGCTTCAATCCAATAAAGGGAACGGTGTTTAAGTTACATAATCGGATTTCCGCAAACCATTTTTGACTCAATATCATGTGATGCTTTGGTAAGACCCATGCCTTATGCAAAAGAAACAGCTTAAAAAGTGGTTCATTGACCTTTCAAAAAGTAGCTGTTACAAAACCTTAGGGAAGTTTGCAGACGGCAGAAATATGGTGGCATAGCAAATAATGGCTCTCTGTTACAGGAGGCTCTGGATCTGAATAAATCGTTAGAGTCTGGTGAAATTAACTTTTAATAAATAAATGACAGAAATGCAACCAGAGGCCAATAATGCCAGATGTGAGATCTGTCTTGGAAAGCAGTGCTGCGGAGAGACTGAAGTGTATCTGTGGGTGACACCATGAGCTCTTTGTGCTGCAGTTGATAGGGATAATGCAACCTCCAGCTGTAAGCAAGAGGGCAAGAGCATTAGAAACAGAGGGATCTTGCTTCTGTGCACAGCCCTGGTAGGAAAAGCATTCAGTTGCTGTTTGTATTTCCAGAGGAACAAGGAAACATGCATACCCAAAGAGGCCGCAGAAATAAGCCAGGAGTGCTACAGCAGGAAGATCGCCTTGTGCCGCACATCCGAAAGGCAGGGAGTGTCTCTGAGCCCTGCTCAGAGGTGCAGTGCAGCAGGAGGGGAGGCTCTGATAGTCCCTTCTGGCCTTCGGTAGTTCTGTCAATAAAGTCGCTGCTTGGCTCCCTTTTTTTTCCCTGACAGGGGGTATGTCTCTGGGGAGGAGGCATCGACAGCTTTGCAGGTAACTGGTGCGGCTCTGCGTTGTGACAGAGGCTCAGGGCTCAGTCTGCAGAGCTGGTTACGCACAGGGGTCAGGACAAACATGCCTTTGCTGGCCAACTGCATTTTCTGTTTTACATCTTCACAACTGTTTTATCAGAGATGAAAGTGCTGAGCAAGTTTGGCACAGCAGCGAGATGAAATGACCAACGTGTGCAGGATGCTCAAACAGCACAGGGTGGACAAGCAAAGCTCAGCACACTTGAGAGCTGGGATGGACCTGCGCATCTGAGGCCATTCCTCTGGGTGGACATTTTCACCTTGAAAGGATGAAATTTGTGATTCCTAATCTTGTCTGCACAGGCTCTTGCCAGATGTCAATACTCAGGGCAACCCCTTCGTTTCTGGGTGTGCAGCATGAGCCCCGTGACTCGAATGTGTCAGGAACAGCCAGGTGAATGCCCTGCATCCACCTGCCCAAGCACTCTCCATCCATCGTTTTTCTGCAGGTTGTCCAGCCAGGCGACCTATTTTCTCTTATTGTCATTTTCCAAGCCACAGATGTGCACAGACTAGGAGAGCCACCTCGGCTTACCACCTGTCAGCGACAGAACAGCCCCTCCGCAAGCACCAAGTGCGAAAGCCCCAGCGTGGGGTCAGCAGAAGTGGATGCAGACATCTGGTTTTAGCAAACCAGTTCTTCCTGAACTCCGAGCCAACAGCAATGCAGCTTTTTCTCTCTCCCTAGGAGGAGGGAGACCCCGAATCTCGGATGTTTTCCAGCAGAACATTTATACAAGGCCTTCAGCAGTCTGCCAGAGGAGTGCCACGTGGCCAGACAGACGTTAAACAGAGCTGGACCCCGAGGGGAGCAGTGGTGAGGACAGGGGGAGATTGGCAGGCGAGTGCAACACAGCCCAGGACAGGGAGGAAAGCAGATAAGCTCCCAAAAATCCTGCTGGGAGGATGGGGCAGGACAGCTGCAGGGCTCTCCAAGGAGATTCTTGAAACCTGCATGTGCTCTCTGTGAAACAGCCTTGTGACAGCAAAGCCAGAGGGAAGCCCAGCAGGCGGCTGACGAGGAGAGGAGCTGGGGTGGCTCATAGGCAGAGGGGAGTGGGGATAGATGCCGCCCACCGCCCCGGCCCCTCCAGTGTATTTCTTCTTTCCCTGCATCTGCCCCAGAGCTGTCTCCCCAGCCTCCACCAGCAAAGCTGATGTTAACGCAGCTCCGGCCGCCCTGGGCAGGGGCAGTCGGGCTGCAGCCTCCCATCCTGAACCAGTGGCAGCCAGGGGAGCCTGCTTGGTGCAGTTTTTAAGTCCACTGACTTCTCCTTATCTCTGTTGAGGTTATTTCCTCCCCCTCTGCTGCATTCCTCAAATAGCAAGATTTGTTTTGCAAATTCCTCTCACGGTTTCAGCCTGGAAATCTGGGAAGATGCCGAGTGGGGATGGGGACAGAGGTTGCACTTGCCAAGGTCCTGTGTGACAGGCTGCCCGTGTTCACTCTCCTTGCAACCCACCGGGGCGACGGGGGGAATCAATGCCCCAGTCCCGCAGATGATGACCATGTGGTTTATGTTGTCCCATCACTTACGGTCCCTCTGCGGTTCCGTACTTTCCTGCACAGCAGTGTTGGCATTGCAAAGCAGCCCACTCCTTCCACGCCTGCCTCTCCACATCCCAACCCCTGCCCCGGCTTCAAGAGCTGTACAAGCCAAAAGGGAAAGTCCTTCCTATGGCAGAAGGACCGCAGATCAGCAGCACTGCCAAGCCCTTTGGCATGTTTTGCTCTCTCTGGTGGTCACCATACTCTATTTAGTGCTATTGCCCACTAAGACATTCATGGCTGTGCTGGCTGGGGGAAGCCAGGCAATCACAGAGGAGTCTGTGAGCAGGGGTGTTTTGGGGGACAGACGGTGGTGAAGGGCCTCCTGGCCTATGTTTGAGCATGCTGAGAGGAAGACTAATCTTTGGGCTGAAAACTGCACTCTGGGAAGTCAAGAATCATGGGAGGGAAAGGGTCTGTGGCATGGTTGTACACTTTTCACCCCTAGACAGCTGCTTGGCGTCATGTCCTCCTCAAGAGACAGTTGGAAATCAAGTACACAGGGAAGGAACATCCTGACCCAAAGAGGACTCAATGGAGGAAAGGGCTGTTGGCACTGAACTGAGCAGCTGTATTCTTAACCTCAGCCTGATGCCAGCAACAGCTTGCCTGACTAGAGAGCAGATCAGTGACACAGATCCAGGACTTGTCTGCCACGTTGCTGGGGAGGAGAAGACACCAGAATGTGCTCATGCATGGGGCAGAGCCATGGCACAGTCTATACAGAACACCTCCCCCCCCGAAACCCTGGGCAGGCTGAAGGAGGAACATCCATGTCACTACGAGCGTACCATGAGTGCACACCTCTTGCTGGTAGAGACCGTGCAGATGTCCATATGCCAGACAGTCTGGAGGCACTGCTGCTGGGACCCCCAGAATCTGCCTGCTACAAAGCTGTGCTGCTTCCAGCAGGCTGTGGGCTTTTTCTTCAGCCACAGAGGGGCACTTCATCTGCCAGGAAGGCCCTTAATGTAAGAGGGCAAGTTCTTTGAACTGCAGGCTGACCCCATGGAGGGAGCAAGAGAAGAAAGGAACTGAGGGACATCCAAAAAACTAGGCAGCATGGGGGTGGATCACAGGCTGAAAACCCTTGGTCATGCCCAAACTCTCACCTGCCCAAATATGCACCCTCCTGTCCACAATGTGCCTGGAGCAACGTCTGTTTGTGTCTTACTCTGGATCTACTGTACCTGGCAAAACATCATCCTGAAGATCATATACGTCTCCTCATCTATGCATTTCTGCAAGATCCTACAACATAAAAAGGCAGCAGAAACATCTTGCGCTGGAACGCAGAATAAGGCTGCGGGGCTAGGGAGCTGCCATTTTCATGGGCCCAGGCAAATCCGGGTAGCTGTGGAGGGTCAAACCCCCAAACAGGAGGGTCCGTCCTCTGGGTCAACACATAGAGGAGAAACACCACCCTGCACAACGCCAAAATCCTATGGCAGAGAAAGTCTGAGTTGCAACACTTTTTGGGGAGCCTCCAGGAAATAAATTAGCCTCACTTCACTGCAAACACAGAGACTGACAAACATACTGTGAGATAGCTGATGAGTCCCAGGAGCTGTGGCTGTACTGGGGAGAGGAACTTGGGCTGTTGTGGCCCCAAGGACAGGCTCCGTTGTTGTGTGTGAGAGGTGTCCTCTGCAGCTGGGGAGAGGAGACTCCTAGCAGGCTACAGGGGTTCAAAGCAGCTTGGCCAAAGCTTTGGACACGGGGAAGTGTGACACCAGCCGGCAACAGTCCCTTAGAAGCAAGGTGCCAACGTGCTCATAGCAGAGGGGGACAGGGACAACATGGCCAAGAAGGGTGGCAGGGGGTGGAGGGCAGCAATGCATCGGGGGATGGATGTGGGACAGGTTTTTCCACCTTGTGCTTCATCTGGGCTGGTTCCTGCTGGCAACCCTGTGATGCACCGGGAGGAACCGCACAACCTTTCTCAGAGGAGTTTCATGTTTCAAGCACAGCTTGCTCCCAGCACACCAGTATTTACACAGCACTTACTGGTGTCAAAACAGAGCACTTAAAGAAACACTGGGGGACTTCCCCACATCCTCACAAAAGCCGTTTGCCACCTGGACCTGCTGCACAGGTGGGGACAATGAAATGATAATTTGAATCTGTTCATGCAGTCTGTGGGTGGAGGCTGAATACTTCATTCCTGCATTAGAAGAAAACATATTTTGCACATATGTAAGACTGAAGCCTACCTTGAATGCCAGACAGGTTGGTGGTGCTTGTGTGACTAGTGTTGTTACACCTTTTCCTGGCCCAAGGAGGGGGAATAACCCCTCCATTTCTTCATGGCTTGGGTTTGGCTCCTTGCACATCCTGAGCACACCAAGTCATTTCTGGCACCCGAACCCTTCACAGTGACTGACGAGGATACCTGCTGGGTGCACAGCCTGGGCAGGGAGGGGTGAAGTCTTGTCTTCCAGACAGACTTTATCCTGACCCTCCTGTTCCCTCATTATAAGCAGATACTCACAGGTCAGGGCTGTCTGGGAGCTTTTATGCCCTCTGACTCCCACAGACACAGAAAGCAGAGTTTGCATTGCTGCTGCTCACAGTAATTTGCAGATCTGTGCTGCAGTGGGTCATGAACAGAGCACACAGTGGTCCTTGGTAGCCCTTCACACTGGTGGCTCCTGCTCTCGAGCTGCAGCTGCACAGAACAAGACAGTTATCTCTGTGCTTAGGGACGGACCACGCTCCAGGTCTCGTGCTGCTCTTGCCGTCGGGTCTGAGCCACTGTGTATCTGGACACAGCATTCTGCAGGCTTGCACAGCCCCAGCCAGCACATGGCACCAGCACAAGCAGATAGGCTTGGAGGAGCCTGAGTTTCATGATAAGCAGGGCACGGGTAATCCCCATCCTGCGAAAGGGATCCCCACATTTAGCTGGCAGGAAAACTGATTTGATCTCCTCTTTGACGTATTTCCTGCTCTCAGGGCAGCTCAGTCCTTATACACACTCTCCTCCCCTGCCCCAGCATTGCCTTTTCGTGTGCCATGCCCCGAGCGAAGCTGGGGACAGCCATCTCTGTGCGCTCCAGGCCACCGCAGCAGGGAGATGCTGACTCACGCCTGCAGGTTGCCATGGAAACCGCAGTCATCACGCCTGAAATGCCGTCATACCCCTTTCTGCAAACCCTGGAATAAATCAGCCATGGGCCAAACCACCGCCTGGGAGATACAGCTTCAACCCACTGCCGGCAGCTGAGCCCGCAGGGACTCTCCCTGGCACTGCTCCCTGTGGAAGACAGAGACAAAGCCCCATCCCTGATGCCATCTCTCCTGCCAGCCCCACAGTGGCCAGGCAGAACACGACAGAAAATGAGGCAGGCCTGAGCTTCAGAAAGCCCTTTTTATTGTTTCAGCTCCAGCCCCACCACAGACTCTGGGACTAGGTTTCCTTACTGTTTCCCTGGGCAGTCAGACAGCTCGTAGCTGCCTCCTCGCCCCCAGAGACCCCTTCCCAACAGGCACATAGTGCTTCGTGGCCTCAGGTCTTGCTGCTGTGTGACCTAGGAGGAGGATACCCATGGGAAGGTGGAATTACATGCTTACTCTACTGTCGTCTACACAAAGGGTTGCCACAGGGGTAAAGCTGTCTGAATGCACAGGAAAGCCGCTTCCCTGCAGGTAGCGTGCAGACAGGGACCAGAGGGCTGGTAGGGTCTCTGGTCTTGGAGATACCCCAATCCCAAACTGATAAGAACAACTAGACTTGACTTTGGTGTTATCCTGCTTTGAGCAGGGGACATGTTAAGAGTGCTCCAGAGCTCCCTTCTGATTTAAGTATTCCTCTGATTTCCTGCTAGAATGAGCCAGCTGGTTGTCTGAGTCTTGCAGGACCTCTGACAGACACGTCCTGTGGAAGATCCCCATTCTCTACATGTAGGACTGTAACTTGCACAACACTCAGCTGAGCCGTCCCTCCCACTGCGTTGGCTGAGCCACTTGTGCCACCTCATCACTGCAAAGACGCAGGAAGTACATGTTCTCTGGTGGCTGCTGAAGGTGCCACTCACAGCAAACCTACCAGGAGAGAGTGCCTCATGAGAGGCCATGATTTAGCCTGGTGGACTTCCCCAGAGAGACAAGTGAGAGACAACAGCTAATGTCAGATGAGGTAAAGCTTAACCATATGAGGATGTGGCCAAGATAAAGAAGCGGCTCAGAGTGGCTGGAAAAGCCCAACCTGCAGGGTCCCCCAGCTGTAGGACCTGAGGTGGGTCGTTCACACCAGATCTATTTAGTATTGTTTGCCTCTGGCAAGGGCACATGAATGATCTGCAAAGGTGAGGGTGGAGGGAGAGACAAAAGGCCACAAAACATCACTCCCAGGGGCTGAGGCTGTGAAAAGGCAACCTGGGCACCTCCCATAGACAATTCATCTCAGACACATCTCAGACACAGCCTTAGGGCAGACTGAACCTCTTCTTCCCTTTCACTTCTGGGGGAGTCCTATCCTGCCTGAAAACACAGGAGATGGGCAGAGGTGGTGCCGGGTGAGGCCCCATCTACAGGGTTTCTCTGCCTCATTGGTGGTCAATGGAAAGCGGTCTGGCCCTTAACCCTGGGGTGGCTCTCACTGGTGTGTCCCAGGCTGAACCGTCCCCATGCAGCACCCTCCACCCCTGTGGCCCACCACAGGTCCACCTCAGGCACCAACCCAACCCCTCCACCCATCCTCCAGACTCACTTAGCCACCACCTAAGGTCTCCTTTCTCCAGTATTTCTTCATGCTATGTCTCCTGCGCTCCAGCCATGCCCATCTCTCTACCCCAACTCACCAAAGCTTCACTCCCTCTTGGGAAGGCCCTGCTTCGGGCTCTCAGTCCCAGGAATCCTGACCCAGTCCAGCTCTGGGCTCCCAGGGACGCCTGAGCAGATGGAGGTGCTGGGTGTAATTCATTACTCATGTTGATTACACATTCCTGGTTGACTGACATCCCCAAAAACAAACGCCCATGTGTGTTCATATTTAAACATAGAAATGTTTTTCAGACACAAATGGTGTTAATAAAGGTTGCTGATTTGCGCTTGGGAGAACAAGAGTAAAGCTGAAGAGGAGAAAAGGGGAGGCGATTCTTGAATAAGCAAACCTTTCTGTCATAAAAATGCCTGGATAGCTCTTGAGTCCTCTTGGATCTGAGTGCAGAGAGGAGACAGATGTTGCCGATGCTCTGCTGTATTAGCTGTTGGTCCAAAATTTGTGCCTGGACCTGATTAAATTGAAATCCTTCTCTTATATCTTCTCCAAAGTATTCCATCTATGGTAATGAGAATGCACTAGACAAAGGAATCCAAAGAACAAAAATCTTCCCCATTCTGACATTTCTGGACTAGGAATAATTACCTATAGGAAAAACTTCAGAACAAGGTCCTTATTCTAAGACCAAAGTCCCATATCTTCCATCGCCCTGCTGGGGTTGCTTGTAAGTGAGACANAAAAATAAAACAGAAAGGAGCTCCTTTGTTAGCAAAGGCTGCGGCTTCTTTTGTGAGCAGCTTCCATGTGGTCCTTGGTTGCACATGAGTAAGTGATTATCCTGTTTCAAGTAACATCCAGGAAACTCTGAAAAAGCACCAGACATAATGACATTGCAATGTCTTAACAAATCAAATTTCTAACCCCTGCTGTCAGAGTTACAGTATTGCTGGGACTACAATACAAAATAAGGGCAGAGCTATAAAGATCCTCCTTTAGGGGAAATAAGTAACTTCTGCTAACGTTTAACTCCGTGGGCTGCTGTTGCACCAACAGCTCAGGGCGGAGACTGCTCCAGCATTTCAGCAACCCCTGTTCCACTAACAAGAGATGGTACGATAGTCAGAAACCCACCCAGCAAAAACCACAGTGATATCGGCAAGAGCAACACTGGAAACACGGTGTGGCAAAGGATCCCAGGCCTCCAGAGAAAACAACGCCTAGCAGAAGCAAAACAGAAGAACAAGCCAAGGAACAGCAGACAGTGCCAAAACCCTCACATTTTGACTGAGAAAAGAATGGGCTGTGTCGCAAGACCCAGCCCAGCCTTTGCCTTTCCAGCATGCTGGGAGCAATGGCCCCGGGAGGAAGCAGAAGGGACAGGGCTGCTGGCATCCTGCACCCCGGTGTGGCTTTCACAGCTGCCACATCCAGGCAATAAGTTTTTTAGGCCATGTCAGCAAGCTGTATAGTGTTCACTGCACTGTCTAACCAAAACGTCTTACCCACTGCCTTCTGCCAGCATGCCTGCCCACTTTGGTCTCCCTGCTGAAACACTTGGGTTTCTGTCGGTCTGACAATCTGCAACCTCAGCAGGTCTGCAGAGGGTTGTGAAGGAATCTTTCCTGCACTTTACCAGCATCATTACCCATTTCTCCTTACTGTAATGCATCATCTTGAAGAGCTTTTTGGACTCAGAGAAACACAAGCGCCTCCAACACCCCTCCACTGGGCTGGCTGTGGTCCTCTTTGTACAGCCCAGTAAGCAGTTTGCACTACTTGTAATAAGAATTACTTTTGGCCCGTGTTCAGGCTTATGTTCGCAGTTACATCTGAGTCCTGTCCAGCAACTCCACCGGTCACCTCCCAGCCTGGACCAGTGCTCAGGGTTATCCCTCCCTCACCCCTGTGCACCAGGCACCACTGGCACTTCTACTTGCTGGGCTTTGTAAGCCTCCTGGTGGTCCAGTCCTCCCACTGAGAGAGGTCCCTCTGGACCTCTGTCCCGGCTCTGCCTTTCACATGTCAGCCACTCCCTCATAATGATTATTTCCAGCATTGTTAAAATAATTTTTAAAAAAGCATGTAAGTATACATGTACATATAGATGTATGTGTATATATATGTATGCACAGACATATAAAATTCCTGTTTTCTAGAACATAATCTTTTGTCCAAAGACATGTGTTGCTGCACTTCTTATGTTTTCTGATGTTCTTTGGCAAAGTAAGACCTTTATTAAAAACAATAAAAATAGGAATATCCAATCTACAACAGAAAACAACGCCAGCCAGAGTTTTCTTTGGGGTCTTACCTTGTGATACTTACAGTCATTTCCCTGAAAAATTGAATAGCAGGGTTTTTCCTGAGACATGATGCTCTTGGCAATTTATGTAAGGTATTGAAAAGCAATGAGGTTAATTATTTGTGAAATTGTTGCCATAATAATTTTTCCAGCATTTGCTATCACCCACCGGCTTCAGCCTGTAACTGAGCCACGCTGTCACTGGATATGTATCCTAGGAGGGGTTTGTTTTGTTTTGTTTTCATTTTTACCTCACAAAGGTGTCCACAGAGTTTCTTAAGATGAGGGATGGTTCCTTATCCAGGTCTTTTTGTTGTACTCATAAAGGTTCCCATAAAAGCACAGCAAACTGATGCTGGAAACTGAAATGTGCCTTCAAAGACGTCACAAGGAAGCACATCCAGTACAGGTATTTGTTGTAAAATTTTTTCTGGTTCAGGCATGTGAACGAAACTGCAGCACTGCCTTCAGCAAACAGCCATGCATCTCAGTTGTAGAGGCCTATCCCAGCTCGTGGGGCAGAGTTTTGGAGCGTGGGGTGCTCCGTCATGGTGCTATTCATGAGAGGAACATCAGGATGGTGACGGACCAAGCCCAGCTCTCCCATCTCATGGCCATGTGGGGCTGGGATGGAAGACAGGCTCCCTTTCATACACATATCACTACTGAGGTACAAAACTCTTCATTAAATGCTAGCAATGAGTCTCTGGGACCATGCTTGGATTCTCTGCTGAGTCCATGGCCCCTCTGTATTGCTGTGACCTGGCCAACAAGTCCAAAAAACCCAAGGTGGTGAAGGGTCTGACACTGAGTGGCAACCTGCCCTTTTGGTATAAGCCAGGAGAAAGCTCTCCTGGGGTAGCAATTAAAGGAAGAAGGCTCTGTACAGCCTCCAAGCACAACGGTGCTCGAGCTACGGCAAATTTGTTCTCAACAAATTCTTGCTTAGAGGAACAAGAACAAAAGCCAAGCAAACCTGCAATGGCAGCAGAATCATGGGAAAATGCAAGTTGGGAGGGACCTATGAAGGTGTCCAGCTCCAAACGCCTGCTCACAGCAAGGACAGCTTGTACAGCCAAACTGGGAAATCTCGAAGGTGTCCTTTCCTTGTAGTGTGAACATCACATCCACAAAAGGCATGCATTGCATGGTGTGCCTACACAGATACCCTCAGCATAGGCAGGTACTGTGCGTGTGTTTATTGCTACTGTCACAAGCACAGGAATCCACCACCCCAGCTGCTACAACTTGGAAGGGCAAGGGGACAGGGCACTAGGGATGGAGGAGGTCTCCATCCTTTGGGGGTTTCCCAGACATGGCTGTACAAAGCCACAGCTGCCCTTGCCCCATGCTGGGGAGCGACCTGCTGTGCGCTAGGGCTGGAGACCTTCAGAGGGCCCTGCTGGCTCCTGGGCTGCTGGGTCCCATTCCACCCTGCACATCACCCCGGGCTCAGCCCCGTCCGCCAGCCATTCTGTGCACGGACGGGTGACAGCATGAGGAGAAGTGCGCAGACTGCACCGCCCGAGGGGCATCGGGAGCTGCCCTGGGTGTTCTTCTCCACTATTCTAAGGCCATCTCCAGCCCCTGCCACCTCTGAGCTGAGCTGCTTCAGCACACTCAGACCTGGTCTGAATGGAGGGGATGAACTGGAGACCCCCAGAGGTTCCACCACCAGCACTGCTGGGGGTCCAAAACCATTCGGTTGAGGCAAGTTGGTCATAAACAGCAGCGGCTGAAGGTGCTTTACTAAGTTGCTCAATGCAGCGCAAAACATGGTTTGTGGTACACAACTGAAATCAAATCATTTACCAATGCCTACAGCTTCTCAGGTTGCAACAAATAAAAGAAAATCCTGTTTAGGTGCAAATACCTGTTAAATCTGTCTTTGTTATAAGACATGGATGCAAGCTGACCCACCTTCGCAGCTGTCATGTTCCCATCTTGGCTTAGAGGGTCTTCTGCAGGCAAAGACGACAACTCATAGACAGCTTTGCTTTTTCTGAATGTCAAGTAGCTGGCTTTTCTCCCTTTCCAAGGAGGAGCTGGGCTTCCCCCATTCGGCCAGAGGTCCTGGCTACGAAAACAGTAAGAGGAGGGTCCCAGCAGATATTTCCATGACTCTCAAACTTTGACTTCAGCCCCTGGGAGGTGTGTGCTCCTCAGTGACAGGGACAGGATACTTGGGGATCCCATCCAGCCACCCTGCTGCATGCAGATATTGCAGCTATAAATTTTAAAAGAAACAAACCCACCAACACTTTTAATTGGAGTATTCTGCTTGTCTCCAAAGTGCACCTTGTCCATTCTGAGGTTTGTTATGGTCAGGCTACACACAGAGCAGCCAGAGGACACCAATTCCCACACTGCCACCAACAAGCCTGGCAGCAGTACAGGCTGCTGGAGTGCCTCTCTATCCTGGTGGTGGTCCCTCCTCTCAGCCCAGCCCTCCCTTGCCGGCTGCCAAAAAGCCTGGCAAGTTTCCCCCCTGCCTAGGTTCCAGCACAGGTGGGTAAGAGAAAGGAGTTGTGGTTGTCCTGCACCCACTTAATGAGGGAGAATGTACCCTTCTCCAGCGGGAGGCTGCTCATCCAAAGACACAGCAGCTGGTCCTCTGCGCTGCACCCCCCAAGAGACACCCAGAGGCAGAGACATAGACAAATGAAGGGCAGGCAGCTCAGACATTCTGAGGCACCACACCTGCTTTTCTTCGGTGTGTCAGAGAGGAATGGCCTGAAGAAAGAGCTGTCTCTCCTGCTGCTGGTGCCTGAAATCCCAGCCACCTGGATGCTTTCCTGCCATGCCGCACAGGAAAGTGCAGTGGCCAGCACGGAACATCAATCCTCAGGCCTCCGAGTCCACAGCCTGGGCACAACTGAGCCTCGCCACGCTGTCAGACTGTTTGCTTTGCTCTGGAGCCAAGCCTCAATCACGGGCAAAGGCGTTTCACACTGGTGATGGAGCAATGCGACCACCGCTCCCAAGAGAGCAGACCAAGTGCCTTGCTGGTGCTGACGATCCCCAGGTAGGGACCAAGGGGCTAACCCTGAAGAAAGGCTGCCACCTGCCAAGCCACAAACACTGTTCCCTGTCCCTTCCTTACTCCTACTGCTCATGTTATCGCGTCTTGCCACATTCACAAAAGAGTACAAGAGCCCAGCCCAAGTTTACCACTTGGAAATACAACACAGCCTGCAAGTTAAATACAAGCAATCCTATTTAATGCCACCAGGAAGTGTCATTATTCATGATTAGTCTCCAGTTACACAGAAATTACTCTTCTCACAGTTCTCTCCTGCCTCCAGTTCTTAAAAATGAAAGGCAATTGTCTTGAACAAATTTTTGCCTGTGAATAACAGCCCTTTCAGCCTCATTTCTAATTTCACTTCTAACCTTGAAACAGTTTTCACATGAGTCACACATTAAAACCACTCCAACAGCCTGCAAGGTCCAGCTTCGGAAATGAATCTGTAATGTGGTCTCCCCCTCCAACATGATACAGCCTAAGTACACTATGCCATGTTTTGTTTCCAGGAGGCCTCCTCTGCCCTGTAGGCACCCAAATAAATGCCTGTCTGTCCTCATATCACAAGTCGTTTAGGATTTCAAAAACCACACAGATAAGCATAGCAGGCACCTCCATGAAAACTGTGGAGGGGTGCTTTTGGTTCTATTGGTTTAACGCACCCCCATGCCCCCGCATCGGTGCATAGTTGCATGTGTGGCTTCTGCAGATGCTCCGTGCTAATTGCATGTAGAAACACTACGGGGCTGGAACCCGAAAGCTGTCCTCCGTGGGGACTCCAGCAACTGCCTGCCCATCTGCAAGTTGCACTGGATCTCCCCATGCTCCTCAGCTGCTGCTCCTCACTGCAATTGGCAGAAAACTTCCCTGCACAACCTGATGTTAGCATTACCTTCCCTGGGGTCCTCCTTCCAGCATCCTCCTTCCCTGACTAGCTTTAGATCAGCCGCTCCCCGCAGCCTGGGGAAGGTGCCAGTGCTTCTGAGATGACCAAGCCAGAAGACAGAGGGCTGAGATGAAGCCGGTAGACAGCCTGAGAACGGGGCCTTTACAGGCTGCTGCAGACCCCTTTAGACCCCCAGGCACACGTGAGGAGCACTGGGCAACCGCGTCATTGGTTGTTCACCCAAACAAGAGCTCAGGCCCTGCTGTGGCCAGGTTCGGTCCTAGTCCCTGCAGCAGTGGGGTAGGCTTGGTCCAAAAGAGGATGTGAAACCTCTGTCTCAAGGACTGCAGGTGGCCTTCCACTGAATGTAGGTGCAAGAAATCTCTGACCGCACTTGTGCCATCCTTTCACCTCACAAAAGGAGAAGTAAGAGTGGCTCCATCTCTAACCACACTTCATGCAAGTCGTCTTTTGCAGCAACGACTCCTTCCAGGGAAACAGTGGTTATCACAGCTCGTCTCCAATGCCCTGGCCAAGAAAGGAGGAAACCCTGGGCAGCCTTCAGGACCCTTGCAAACCCCCTGCAGACATATCTGGTGGAAAGGTGGGTTTCAACTCATCTCAAGAAAAGATGAGAAAAAGCCCATAGCTAATGTCAACTGTGGGAGAGGTCAGTATGTTTCGGGAGGAAGGACTGCCACCTGCTGTGACCTCAACAGGTTGGAGGAATTGGCCAGAAGCAACCTCGCAAAGTTCAGCACAGGAGAGGTGATCCTTCCTCACCATATAGTGTTGCTGAAGACTCATCTCTCTACTGCATCCAGTTCAGGGCTACCCAGTACAAGGAAGACAGTGACAAACTGGAGAGAGTCCAGCAGTGACTACCGGTGTGGTGATGAGGCTGCATCACATGAAGAGATGCTGAGGGAACTGGGCTTTCCCAGCCTGGAGAAGACACAACTGGGGGCTCCTCACAGTGGTCATACACTGCCTGAATGGTGGTTATGGAAAAAACAGAGCAAGACTCTTCTAAGAGGCAAACAAGGACTGGACATGGGGCAATGGGTACATGCCGCTGGATGGGAAATTCCAGCTGGGCATGAGAAAATTCCTCTACATGAAGGTGGTGCCTCTCAGAGACCAGATCACTGTCCTTGGAGGTACACAGAAGTCAACTTGAGAAAGCCTAGCACAACCTGATATAACCTTGGACTGGTGAGTTGGACTACAGACCTACAGAGATGCCTTTCTAGCAAGACCTCCTGCTGATTCTGCATTATGGTGGGAGGGAGGAAATACGGGTGCCTTCCTTTGGGGCTTTTGCCTCCCCACTGCTTTGAAACATCCCCAGTGCCCAGGACAGATTCGAAACACTATGTGCCTTTCCCTCACTATGCCTGAGCTGCCTTCCTTCTCGCGCAACATTAACGTGGGAGGGAGGATGTTTGGTGTGTTTTTTCCATAGCCTGGGCAAAGGTTGGAAGCTGTGTGTCCCAGCCTGGAAGAAATGCCTGAAAACCCAGAAATGAGCTGGATCTGGCACCACTGTACTGCACAGTGCTGTGCACTTCCAGACAGCCCCTGAAATAACACAGCTGCGGCAACTGAGAGCCCCCTAACCTGCTTTTGGAGATCTTCTCTTCTACCTCTTCAAGGAGTATTTCTGTCTATGCATCCACGGTTTTACTGATGCAGACCAGTGACTGAGCAGCCAGAGGAACGAGACAAGGGAGGAAAATGACTGCAGGCATGTATTAAAGTATTCAGCTTGTCCAGCTGAAAGAGATTTCTGCCAAACGATTTTATAAGGAATGAGGCATTTTACAGGAAAAGCAGGGCCTCTGCTCTCATTTCCTTTCCCCTCTTCTCTATGAACTTCAAAGAAAAGAGGGGTCAAAACAGAGGCCAGGCAACTGGAACTGAGTTCCTGAGCCCTAAAGCCTAATTAGTCCAAGATACATTTCATTGGATATCTCCCAGAGACAGGCGTAAATTACCAGTCCTCCCTGCCGTGCTGCCGAGGGTCAGATAAAGCCAGAACATAGTCCGCAGTTTGCAGGGCCCCAGCAGCACTAAGGCTCTCAGGGAAGGGGGGGGCGGCGGGAGGTGGGGGGTTGTCTCTGCACAAACCCTGCTGGCAGCAGGGCTTTCCCAACCCCCCAGGCTTTCTGTGGCCACAACTAAAAACCCCTCCCCAGGAAAGGGATTGTCCCCACTTCCCTGCTGCCTCGTCCCACGGCTGCTGGCGAAAGAGTTGTGTGGACCAAAACCCTCCAGCACCATGTGGCTGTTGCCCCTCCTTCCATTAGCCGATGCTACCAAAGAGCCTTCAGCCGTTTGCAATTATCCTTCCAGCTGTTTTAAGCTGATGTTAAACCCTGCTCCTGTCTCCCCTCCGCCAGGCGAGCCAAGCCCAGCTCCTGCCAGCTCTGTCTGCAGGCCAGGCACGTGCCCAAGACCCCTTCCCGCTCTGCTGGTCCCTCTCCAGCTTCTCTGCATCCCTCCCTGATGGATGCCCAGCAGAGGGGACAATAATGTCCCTAGACCTGTGTCTCCCTGTAAGGCCTGGCATGTGGTTTGCCTCACCAGCAATGGGAAACAAAGTCTGGTTTTGCACAGGTCTAAGGACTCCCTGGAACCACACGCTGATTTCAAGCCACACGTCTCTCCCTGCAAGGTGCATCTCTTGCTGTGGGTTTGGTTTTTTTTTCGGGACCTATAAAAAGCATTCTCAAGAACAGAGGCAGAAATGACACAGGCAGTTTCCCCTACACAGCCTTTCTCAAGATGCTGGCCTCAGAGGGGTGCATCTTATTTTGAGACTACAGCAAATGGCGCTTCGACGGAAGGACTCATTTCCGGCATTGTGGTCTGAAAGCTGAGAAAAGCAAAACTTTGCTGCAGGTCACTAGACTGTAATTCGGAGAGCAGAGAAAGGATGTCATTGTCACCGTAAGCTTATGTGGCCTCCTGGTGCCATAGCACAGCTCTGGAGCATAGGAAACTTGAGTCTTGCAGCTTGTGAGGCAGAGGACAGTCAAATGAAGCTAGACTGCTGTCTGGCAGGTCAAGTGAGGTCCTCATGGGTGTACAGCTACCCTAAGCTGCAGGCTGTGATTCTGCACCCCAAATGGTGCATAGATCCTGCTCTCCAGCCACTGCAAAGTGACCTGGCCAGCATAAGGCATGGCTTACTGCTGGCTTGCTGCTCAAGCTGCTCTCCCAAGGATGCCAGACAGCAGGAGGGAGGCAGGAGTGGAGTGCAGAAAACTGGCAACTTTTTAATTGGGAGTGATCTGAAAATTACTATATTAAATTTTCTGCCAGGAAAAGAGGTAAAATTCTCCCCTTAAAAATTTTGATTCCAAGGCATTTGCTCACCTCTCACCAAAAGAGTGGGTCTGTGACTGATGAGGATGGGCTTCAACTCCCAGTTTTACTGCAGATCATCTATGCAGCCTAACTGCAGCAAGATTGTTTTATCTCCCTTTGCATCCATTTCCCAGTGGAGCCAAAATATAAAATGGAAACCTTTACTTCCCTTATGTAATGCTGTGCCAGAGTTGGCATCCTGCGAGTGTTGGCGGGAAGGACCTCTGGAGGTCTCCAGGTGCAGGACTGCTGCCAGCATGAGATCAAGTTGGCTGTAGCTGTGTCTAGCCACAAATCCAAAGTCTGCCTCTCCTGTGCTTGCGCAGCACTTTTCTCGGGACCCTTTTCTCGGATGAAGTTCATGGCGAGCTCTGACTCACCGCGCAGGGAGGTTTAGCTGGGATGCCCGCCTCCCTCTGCAGCTATCAGGGAAGGCAGGCCAAATGAAGTATATACCACCAACATCCTTCCAGTCTGTCCGCCCACTCCTGTGCCAGTTTCACCTTTCAGAAAAATGCCATCCTGAGGACTGGGATGGTTCAGGACCAGGTAGCCTGCCTGTTTGGCTTCTCCTGCTAGGGGCCAGTAATGGGAGGGAGGGCAGGCAGCTGAGCACCAGCCGAATTTACTGAGGGATTGAGCTGGATTTCTCTGTGCTGCCAGCACAAAAATAGCTGACATCTTTGGATTTTATAGCTTTGCTTTGTTACAGTCTGGATCCGACTTGTTTTCAAAACAACCTTTGACAGACATAAATATACCTGTCATTGAAAACAAATACGCCTGGTATGATTAACTGATACTTCCCATCAGTAATCCCTGCACCTCTGTAATAGCAGTTAAAAAAATGAGTTGGGATCATGTAGAGGAAACAACAGCATGCAAAACATTAGCCGTGTGCCTTGCTCACTATTTTTTCAACTTTATGCTATTGGATTACTTTCTTAAGCACTCTGGGGACAGAGACAGCAAAGAACAGCTTTCATTGGCAAAGACAGGCAGTTTCTCACACACGGCTCTATTTTCCATGGCTCATCCAGCAAATTGTACGCTAAGCCTAAAAAAACAGCAAGGAACAAGTCCATCCAAGAGAGCCGAGTACAGCAGATTTCACATCCCCGTGTACTGGCAGTCTAGCACCAGTATCGGTGCTTACTGGGAGGGAGTGGAGGTGCCCCATGCCAGGGAGACAGGAGGAGCAAGATCCTCTCTGCTGCCCAGGGAGTGAGGATCTCCCTTCCCGGCAAGGCCCCCTAAGCCTACATGCAGCCAGGAGGGACAGTCGGCTTTACTCATCCTATAGCACTAACCTGAGCTTCGAGACTTTTGGCCTCGGTTAAAGTCCAAGCAGCACAGATTGACTGTCACAGCCATCCTTTGTGTGTTTAAAGTTCAGTTGTCTCCCGTGTCCTTCCTCGCCACTGGAGGGCTCTGCTTGGTACAGCAGCATTTTTCCAAGACTTTGTCCATAATTAAAGCAGCCAAGATAGGCTATTGATTTCCCTACTAATGAAATAACACTTTATGCAGTGTCATTCTTTCACACATGACCACACTCTTGAAATGCAGAGCTCACACTGACTTAAGGCTCGCAAACAGCAAGAAAAGATCCTTGGTTTGCATCTGCAAACCTGTACATGCAAAGAAGCAGGTGCCCAGGAAGCTCCTCTGCATCATGCCTGGCCTGACTTGCAATCCAACATGTCTGTGTCACCGCAAGGAATCTTCCCGAAATCCTGATGAGTGAAGGTCAGTGGCTGGACTGCAGCCCTGTGGGAAACCAGCTGGGAAATGCGACTCCTACATTGAAACTGTAAAACACTCAAAACAAGGCTTATCCTTGAAGGCGCAGATCATACTTCTAAGACACCGCTGCAGAGCCAGCTTGCAGAGTACCTGTGCAGGTTAACCTACATCACTGCTCTTGCCTGCACGTCACACCTGCTGTGTCCAGGAAGTGGCTCTTCTCTTTCAACAGCTGCTATTTTGAGCGACAAGAAAAAAACCCCAACCACTCTCAGTTCCCAGAACCACTAGCCGCTCCTGGAAGCATACCGGTCCCAAGCTTTTTTATGCTTTTTTTCTTCCTCACGTGCTCTCTCACAGCTTTTCTGGCCGGGCCAGCACTGCGCCCGCCTCAACAGTAACCCCGCTCCCACCGAGCCTGCCTTTGCCTTGTCACAGGCCTTAGGCCCCATGCTCCTTCCGAGGCACCCACCCGACGAGTAACACCGTGGGCAGGGAAGCTGCTGCCTCTCCCGGGGCTACCNGGGGGGGCGGCGGAGGGGGCACCCCCCCGCGCTGGTGTCCTGACTGCCCCCTGTTCCTCTGCAGCGTGATCCGGCTGATCATGCAGTACCTGAAAGAGAACAGCCTCCACCGAGCCCTCCCCACCCTCCAGGAGGAAACGACTGTGTCCCTCAACACTGTGGACAGTATTGAGAGCTTTGTGGCCGACATCAACAGCGGGCATTGGGACACAGTGCTGCAAGCCATACAGTCGCTGAAGCTGCCTGACAAGACCCTGATTGATCTCTACGAGCAGGTGAGTGAGAGCAGGCTGTTCTGGTCTGGGTGGAAGCCCCTCTCTGGAGTTTTACTCTTTCCCTTTGCTGATGCAGATGTTTGTCTGTTGATGCAGGTTGTGCTGGAATTGATTGAGCTCCGGGAACTAGGTGCTGCCAGGTCTCTCCTGAGACAAACAGATCCCATGATCATGTTAAAGCAAACTCAGCCGGAGCGGTACATCCATCTCGAAAACCTTCTGGCCAGGTCTTACTTTGATCCTCGTGAGGTATGTTATGCTCTTCCTAGAGACTTCACAGTGCTGTCTTGCTTGACCCCTAGCATCGGTCCAAGTTGCTAACGGTTTGTGGCATCATTTCTCTTCCATTCTGGGAGTGAGAACATGCAGCTTTCCAGTTTGATGGTTTACATGTTTTATGAAGTGTTTGGGAAATGATCTGTAATATTTCATCATGAGGGAGCAGAGCACTGGTTTTGAAGTATGCTGCAGGTTGGAGTTTGTGGATTTATACCTGTATCCTGCCACAGGGTGACGTATGTGCCTTGCTTTTCATGTCTTAAAAATTTAGAAGAAAACGTACATTTTGTAAGTAGAATTGTTGTTGTATAATAACAATAATAACAAGGCATTATTTCTGACTGATTGTGTCAGTCCGACATTTTTAGTAAAAGCATATCCCAAATGTTTCAAGGGTTGGTGTGAAAGATGAGGACAGTTTTGAATGCCTAATAGAAAAAGAAGAGGCTTCAATTCAGAGCCTTGAATGATTTTATGGAAAATAGCTTTGAAGAATCACTTACTAAAAATTACTTCTCTCTAGGCATACCCAGATGGAAGTAGCAAAGAGAAGCGGAGAGCTGCTATTGCACAAGCTTTGGCTGGAGAAGTCAGCGTGGTACCTCCATCTCGCCTTATGGCATTGTTGGGGCAGGTAATTCTTGAAAAATATTTTAGTAGCTACATCAGTTTCTATAGATCTGTGATGCATAGGGTTAACTATGAAGTAGCTGATTCTTCAACTCTATAAAAGTAAAGCTTAGGTATTGCACATTTACATGTGGTATAGTAAAACCAGTATTTTCTCTGTGTGTCAAGGATTTAGCTGTTGTAGGAGAAGTCAGCACCCCAACAGTAGATTTCTTCACAGAGAATAAATACTCAGTGCGTAGAGAAGATAATTTTCAAAGTATGTTTTAATACATGCTATTTCCATTGTTGTACTTCCAGCTTTTTTTTGACTCTCAGAATGTATTCGGTGATAGTCTGTGCAGACATTATTTCGTGTATTCTGCTGGTTTATGTCTTAAATGTTACTTTTTAAGCTTGTAAGTATGCCAAATAAATTCTCTTGGCATAACAGGTGTCCTCTGATGGCAGCTGTCTGCTGAAGGGGTTGTATGAGATTCTGTCTTTTGAATGAAGTTCACCTGTGCCTTCCAAGAAAGCTTATGTGTCATTTTTATTTTTAGTGTATGCAGTTCTAGGCAAATGGACAACAGGTCGGGTAATGTAAATTAGCACAAGGTTGAATTCACACTGCGTATGTACTTCATACTGCGTACTGAAGGTAGAATGACAGGGGTGGTCCGGAGTCATTCTCACTTGCAAAAATCATGTAGGGACAATATTCTGCTCTGTTTGTGGTTGAGAGTTAGGAATTGTAATCTGAGAAGTCTTGTTTCAAGTAATTGTTTGCAATGTATTTGTCTTGAACTGTACAGGTGTAGAATTTTTAAGAGTATAAGGAGCTATTGCTGTATTGTGTTGATTAGAAGCAAGTTTTGATGAGGAAGGTGTATTTTAACTGATACCTAACTGTATGGCTTTCAACTCCTCAAAAGGCACTGAAATGGCAGCAGCATCAGGGCCTGCTTCCTCCTGGTATGACAATTGACTTGTTCCGAGGCAAAGCAGCTGTGAAAGATGTTGAAGAAGAAAAGTTCCCCACACAGCTGAGCAGACATATTAAGGTGATGTTGTGTTTGCTTTTATGTGTGTTACTGGTGCTTGTTCCTTCCTGTGCTTCACGTTTGGAGATAAGAGTAAACCTTCTGAATTTTTCTGTTACCTTTTTTTGTAAGTTATTTCTCTCTTTCTCTCTCTCTGTTGTTTTTTTGGTTTTGTTTTTTCAATTTCTTCTCCATGCTTTATCTCATCGGGAGACTTATGAGAATCTGAAATGAGGTCCCTTAGCAAGAGTGGGTGCTTATGGTATTTGTGAATATGATGAATGTATTACTTGTTTCTTTGTCTTCACAGTTCAGAATCGTTCAGTTTTCAGAAGTGGTTTGTTTAGTTGTTTAGTTCCCTTCTTTATTTGTCCAAGGAAGTACTCATGTCTTAGACTTCTGTGTGTGCATTAGCTTCTGCGAACCACATAAGTACATACCAGGTCTACTAACGTGATCAGTAACTCCTTTTTAACAATTTTATCATACAGGTTTCAAAAGAGAAAGAAAACTGTAGTGTAATGACACAGTTGTCCTGCAGCACTCACAATATGGAATAGACAGTTTCCTCCTGTGAAGGCTTTTCAACTTTACCAAGCAATTCTGAACAGTGAGAAGGTTTAGTTCACTGTTGTAGCTCTACCTGTTTCACAATGAACGGACGTTTTTTGGAAGTCATGAGTTGGAACTTGCGAAGTCAGTTGGCTGTGTTCAGTAGCAGCTTGGTAAAAATGCTTTCTTAGAACTTGTTTTGCTTACCAGTACTGATCTTGGATTTTTGTATTGATTAGTCAAAACTTTTTTTCCGTACTCAGTTGTCATGGTCACTTGTATTTTAAAATTTAAAAATTTAAAAACTGTATATAAAAAAAAATACCAAACACTCTCTGTGAAAATTTCACTGGAGAAATATCATTCCAAGTGAAGCAACCTGTACTACTTCAGAAATTTCTCAAGTTTGCTAAGGATATGTGTTTGGTACTGGAAAGATGTTTGTAAGATACACAATTCACTGCAAAACCAAAAATACGAAGGTAACTAGCCCAGCTGCTGCTGTAAGCAGGGAGTGTTTGATCTAAGTTTCACAGGTATTAACAGATCAAAAGGAGTGGTTTTTTCTTTGTTTTTGAAGCATTGGTATGTAAGTATTGACAATTTTTTTTGTACCTTAATGTTAAATTTCTGATGCATAACTGTAGAAAATACTGTATTTTTGCAAGCAAAATGAGACTACATTTTTGTTGTAATGAGTTACTCCTTTTAAATTGCTTATTAGGCTTAATTTATATTCTCCTGTAAAACAGTTTGGGCAGAAGTCACACGTGGAGTGTGCTCGGTTTTCCCCGGATGGACAGTATCTGGTGACTGGCTCTGTTGATGGCTTCATTGAAGTATGGAACTTCACTACTGGAAAGATTAGGAAGGTAAAATGTGCCTTATTTCACACGGATAATTCGTTGACCAGAGCAACTGGTTTTATTCTTTGAGATTATGGTTTATGTTTGTTTTAATTTCTTGGGGACTGTGAATCTGAAAAGGATGTCTGCTTGGGTGGCTCAAATATTGGTCTGGAATCTGACGTGGGTTTAATTGTCTGATTTGTCATAGGCTTCCCTCTGCAATAACATTTTTTTTTGGTTGTTAAGTTTCTGGATCATCGTTGTTGCCTCTGAAGCGGTGACAATAGCACTTCCCTGTTATAAAGCTGTGAGGTCTACCTGATGATAGGCTATGTCAGGGCAGGTTTAGATTAGATATCAGGAAACATTTTTACACTGAAAGGGTTATTAAACATTGAAACAGGCTGCCCAGGGAGGGGGTGGATTCCCCATCCCTGGAGGTGTTTAAGAAAAGGGTAGATGTGGTACTGAGGGACATGGTTTAGAAGGGGTTTTTGTCAGGGTAGGTTAATGGTTGGACTTGATGATCTTAAAGGTCCCTTCCAACCTCACCGATTCTATGATTCTATAAATTATAGCCTTAAAATATATTTCATTGAATTCACTGTTTTGACTGGTGGATCTTCTGCTTTCGTTTAGGATCTGAAGTACCAGGCACAAGATAATTTTATGATGATGGATGATGCAGTGTTGTGCATGTGCTTCAGCAGAGATACAGAAATGCTAGCGACTGGAGCACAAGATGGAAAGATCAAGGTACAAATCTTTTTGTATGGTATGTTTGCAGAGGCCGTGACCAGAAAGATTCACTTGCAATTGCAGTAATGTTCAATTGCAGTTGCAATAATGTTGCAATTCCGTATAAAAACAAATGAAGCCTAGCATGGCTTAGAAGCGGATACATATTGGGTTTGATGTTTAAGGTTCTGGGATCTCAGAACAAAGTAACCACCTATGGTTCATTTGCTGTTTCCTCTCCAGGTGTGGAAAATCCAGAGTGGTCAGTGTCTGAGAAGATTTGAACGAGCACACAGTAAAGGTGTTACGTGCCTCAGTTTCTCCAAAGACAGCAGCCAAATTCTTAGTGCTTCTTTTGATCAGACGATCAGGTAAATAACCTCAGAATGTGTGAGCTACAGCGCAGGAGAAAAGAAAACGGAATTTTCATATTAAGCAGTTAAACTTTTGAATATAGGTTCTGTTGACCTGGGATTTGATTCTTTTGCATTGAATTTTAATACTAATAGGATAGCAGGACTGCTGAGGGTTGGAGAGGAACAGTTTGAAAGTTTGACCTTTCACCTTGCTTAACTTGCATTATTCCAGGGCTAGGGGCCAAGTACTACTTCTGCTGTATTGTCATTTACATTGGCCTTGTGTGTTTTCTTTCTGGGAGACTCCTAGCATAACAAACAGCTGTGTCAGCCTTGAAAAATAACATTTTTTATAGTAAGTTTTGGGTAAAAAAGATCTGAGGATAACATGATGTTTTTTGAAATGACCTAAACAGCCTAATCATACTCCCTAACTTTAATAGATGACAGGGCAGCAGTTGGTTCAATCCAGTTTTTATTTTCTTTGTTAAGCAGTATCATGGGCTCCTCTTCTTGTACTATCTAAAGAAATCCTCTTAGAGCAACTTTAAGTATTTTGGTGCATCTTCTCTGCTTCCTCCAGATAGTTGCTAAATAGAGAAAACTTATAAATGTCCAGAAGTGCTCAGGAGTCTCAATAAGCAATAGTCATGGCTCTCCTGTGAGCTTGAATAAGGGTCTGTGTGTTCCTGTGAGCTGCGTATGGGTGAGAGGAAATAGCACCTTATCTCCTACACGTTCAGGGACAATCACTTTGTGTCGTGTTGCTGCTCCCTGCCTAAGTCATGCATTGCCAGCCGTTACCGAAAAATGGTTCTTGGACCAGCTCACACCCTGAACGCATCTCTGCAACCCCAGCCCCCAGACTCACTCCTCTATGTCTCTTGTATCCAGTGAACTCCCTTTAGAGTGGGAACAACAGGAAGAAAGATCCAAAGAAAATGTTCTCTGGGCATCTCTTCTTCCCAGCAATCTGACATGGAATGCTAGAGAGCCAACCCAGGAAGGCAGCCAGGCTAATAGACCCTGAGCTCTTCAAGAGCAGGAGCTGCTGTTTGTATCTGGGAATGGCTGTACAGCCTTTCCTGTGCTTTAAGGTGTCGGGTTTTGATCTGAGTCGTCTCTTCAGATGTACATGGTGTACAGGGGAAGGCTGAGAGAGCTGGGCCTGAAAAAAGAAAGCTGAGAAGAAGCCTAGTTGTGTATCTAGCAGTAGTCACAGGTAAGACAAGGCCAGAGTCTTCTGAAGTGCGCAGTTTTTACAAGGCACAGCTTCCAGAAAGTGAAATTATGACTGTGTATAAGGAAAAACTTGGGCTGAGGAGGGATCCCAAGCCTTGGAAGACTTTCAAAGCTAAATTGAAGTGACTTGGAAGTTGACATTGCTTTAAGGAGAGCAGTGGAATAATAGAGGTCTTCTGAGGTCTCTTCCAGCCTAAGTTATTCTGTGATTCTCTGACACGTAGTACTGTTTTGGAAACTCTGTTAGAGAAAAATCATGTGGCCAGGTGTTGTTTTTTTTACATTTATGATGGCAAGAGAAAAACTTCTTTTGCTGATGAAGATCTGTAGAGACAGGATCATTTTTCTCTTCACTCCCAAAAGATAATTCCCATTTCTCCAGGTTGTATCTGCAGTTCTGCCTTTGGGCATGGGAATTCTTTCAATTTCTCATGCAAACGATCCCTTGCTGTGTAGCACCAGCACTATGTTGAGGTGTGAGCTGTGGGGTTTTTTTTAACCTGTCTGTATAGTTCAATTTCCCAGTGTCTGTTGCATTCCTTCTGGGCAGTGAAACTGTTCACGATGTTGAAGGCCCACAAGCTGAGATCTTGGGAGCGCAGGAATGGAAGCTGAGTCTTCCTACAAACTTTGGAGTTACTTTGGTGTGCAGTCCAGTTAGCGTAGTTCAGCAAGTTGATAGTGTGTGAGCTCTGTTACAGCAGTTGGATATGAGGTCTGTCTGCAGTAAATCCAAGGAATTACATCCCTCTTGATGTGACTGGGCTAAACTGAACAAACTTGGTGTTACCCGACACTTTCCACGTGCTAAGATTTCCATGCATACAGTTATTGCAGCTTACCTGGTGTGCAGATCATCTGTTAAGCAAGAACCTGACAAAGCAAAGGGTTGTTGTGGGACAGTGAAGGTAGGTAGGCTTCCATCTGTGCTCTAAGAAAGCTCAAGCATCTGTGCAACCTGTGTAAACCAGACTAGGCATAAATTATAAAAGAGTTTAATTTAAAAGATACCTCTAGAGGTCTCTGGTCTGATACGCTTCTCAAAGCACAGCCAACCTTTCAGTTATGTCAGCTTGCTCAGGGCTTTGTCCAGCTGAGTTCTCGAAATCCTTACAGGTGGAGGAGACCCCACTGCTTTTCTTGGCATCTATCCTAGGGCTGTACAACCCCCTTGAAGAAAATTCTGCTGGACATAAGGAAAGAGTTTTTGATTTGGTTTGTTTTTTCCTTTGTAACTTGTGCCCTTTGCGTCTTGTCCTTTGGCTGTGCACGTCTGCAGAGAATCTGACTCCACATGTTCTATGAAAGCCTGTTGGTTAGTGATGTTAACCAAATAGTTACAGTCTTTCAGATGTTTGGTGAGGACTTGGATAACCTTTCTTGGCTTTTTTTTTTTTAAAGGATCATTGCAGGGTGGATAAAATCAAGAATTAAAATTAATTGTAACTTTTAATACTAGCAAATAGTCACAAAAATGCTCAAACTCTGTTCTAATGTAATTTACCAGCTGGGCAGCAACCTCATCAAACCCTCGTTCCTGCAGCTCTTAGCATCTGGAAAGTGTTGTTTAATGTTTGCGTGGTACAGTAATTCTGATCCTGCACCTAGTTAGTCTCTTGTTACTGAGTGGAATTTTTCTCACCACTGGGTAGATTTCGTTTGCAACAAAGCTCTTCTGTTGCAATGCAGGCACTTTGCTGAGATCAATTTTGTCTAGTTCACGGTTCTTTTTCTTTTTTAGGGTTATTCTGACTTAACAGTTCTTAGTAGTAAATTTTTGGTCTACAAGGAAGACAGCAATTAGATGCTCCTGAACTTTCACTTCTCTGGGCTGAACAGACACAGCCCTCTTGGCCTCTGCTCATGCACCGTGTGGTCCAGCCCTCTGACTGTCTTTGTGGCAGTCCAGAACCGGACACAGTCTTCCAGAGGTGGCTACACCTCTGCCACATGGCAGGGAACGTTAATCTGCACAGTGTGCCTCCCCTAATGCATCTGGTGTGCGGCTGGGTTTCCTCAGTGCCACAGCACGCTGCTGGCTTTCACTTAGTTCTGCCCAAGGCCTACCAAGTCCTTTGCTGCAGACCTCCTCTGCAGCCCCCGGGTGACTCGAATGCCTGAGGTGGTTCTGCAGCAGTCTGGCAATGTCATGAGGTTTCTCTCTGTCTGTCTGTCCGGCTTGCCAAGGTTTCTAACTTCCTTATCTCTCTTTTTCAGAATGGAGTTGCAAGATAAGTGACTTACATTGTGAATCAGATTGATCCAGTGTTTGATGGCTGTGTACATTTTATGTTTATTTCAATGGCATTATGTAATGCGTTTAATAGCTTTAGGCTCTTGCCTGTACTCTAAAACCCGGTGGTACCAATGGTACTGCTTTAGATGAAAATGGAGAAATGTGTGTGTCTGGAGGCATCTGCACAGTGAACAGGCATTACAAAACATCTTAAAGAGAGATATTAATCTTTTTAATCCTGATACATATGAACCATAGCATAAGGATTTTAACTGAAATTATGTAAGGTTGGATGTTGAATAAAGGACAGCAAGCTTCAAGTGGAATAAGGGCTTTCATTCTCAAGACTTCAGACTTACTGCTTGAAAACTATATTTCTGTAGCCAGTTGGTACTACAATTTAAGTCTGATACAGATTAGCAATATAATTTCCTTTGACATGACTAAGCAAACTCTTTGCAGAGCTGCCCAGTGACAGGCAATGGCAACAGCTTGCAAAAGAGAAAAATGCTGCCTAGGTGTAAGGAAAGTTTTTCTTAACTCAACTGGACAAGGCTCTGAGCAAGCTGACCTCACTTTGCTTTGAGGAAGGATTCTCTTGGACTAGAGACCTCCAGAGGTCACTTCCAATTCTGTAACTTTTGTTTTGTCAGCTTTATAGTTTCACCTTTCATAGTCCTGTCTTCTAACATGTGCAGTGTGTATTGCATACGGGTCCTTAGAGGCTGAAGGTTGATGACATTTCCCTGAGCTTTTCACAGGATCACATATGTCTTTAATGAAAGAGATTTGTGATAAAGACTTACGTCTTACAGATATTTAGGACTTCTTATTGTTGCCTATCACAGATATCTCAGATTTAAAATACAGTGAAGCCAGGGGGTGGTTCAGACTACCTCAGCTGCTCACTCAGTTGTGACTTCTGTTGTGTGACAGGATTCATGGTTTAAAATCTGGGAAGACTTTAAAGGAATTCCGTGGTCATTCATCCTTTGTCAATGAAGCTACCTTTACCCAGGATGGCCACTATATTATCAGTGCATCCTCTGATGGCACAGTAAAGGTAAGATAGCATTTACCCTTTTTAACCCTTTTTAACTAACACACTCAGACTTTTTGCATGTTGCGGCTAATCTGTGTTAACGGCTGCAGTCATAGGAGAGGGACGTGGGTTATTGTCAGTAGTCTTTCTGCTTGTGGCCTTTGCCGTAGAATGGTGTGAATGAGAACTGATGAAGTTTCATACTTCATACAGAGTGCTGCAGAGCCTGTTTATGGAAGGAGGAGATAAGTGCAATACTTACCTGCCTGTTTCTGCTTTATTCTAGAAATAGAATTGACTGTGACACTTTTTGCCCTAGAATGTGGGGATTCCCTTTTCTGAAATAATGGCATTTTCTTGCTTACTGTGTTGGACACCTGTTTATTTCTTGGTGCTTAGGAGTCCCTTGCCATGTAAGCTAGGTAATCTAGCATTAATGAAACTGATTGTAGAAGTGACAGGTTTGGCTTTTAGTCTCAGCAAAGAGTGGAACAGCTTAGCGTGTAGTAGAGGAGTAAAGCAGTGTTGTGCACAGGGCATTACTGACTATAATAAATCAATAAATGAATATAGAAACAACTACATTAAGTAGGGCATTGATGCAGTGCACATGGGGTGTGTAAACAGATCTGGTTTATAGATGTGGCCTAGGGGAGTGTGACAGATTTTGCCTATGTTAAATGGGGCGTTACTTCAACCTTGCACTCTTTGCTAGGCTGCCCCAATCATGGCAATTGCATAAGAAGGTGGTATCTTAGTGTATGAAGAGCAAAAATATTCCACAGATAGTGAGTTACATTTTCTTTTAAGTATTAAACAAGCCATTCCATTTTTCTGTTTCGAAACAGCCAGAACATCCTGATGTTGAGCCTGAATAGCTCTAAGTTGGGACATCTCTTCCAGCCATACCAGTGAGGCTTTGCTTTTTCAGCAATTTTTGTATCTGTCTTGTGTAAGGCAAATTGCATATGCAGAGCCTGCACATATATTCACAGATACCAGCTAAAACCAGAAAGCAAGTCTGGACTCGCCCCTCAGGGAATATGCTTAATGAAAGTGAGCCAGGCTGAATTTGGATAATAGAAATTCACTTTCAGTTCAATTATAGTGAAATTGTTCATGGTGTCCACATTTCTAAATATATGTGATTTTTTTTTTTTTTAAATATGCCTTGAACTACAATTTTTTTAACTCATGTTTCCCTTCAGGAGCCTTAAAAAATCTGGATCCTGTATCCTGAAGCAGGATTTTTTGTTTAGTTTTTTAATAAAAAAATTTAAAAACCAGCTAATTTTTGTTTAATTTTTTAAAGCTAATTGGTTTTACATTTATTTTTCATACTAGGTTTGGAATGTGAAGACGACAGAGTGCTCAAACACCTTCAAATCTCTTGGCAGCACCGCTGGGACAGACATTACTGTGAACAGTGTCATTCTGCTGCCTAAAAACCCAGAACACTTCGTTGTTTGCAACAGATCTAATACAGTCGTCATTATGAATATGCAAGGACAAGTATGTGATCTTACTGGTATTCTTTCAAGTTTCTCTCTCTTGGTCATTTTAAGAATTCCAAAAACCTAGTTAATAACCTAGCCTTAGGTGTAACCTGATTTTTCCAGTTTGCTTTCGTGACAAACTATTCTGTACCCAGGTTACAGAACAGACTAACTTGCAGAAAGCGATTGCAGCTGTGGAGAGATCCTGTGTTCTAAACAGACCTAGTACCGCCTCAGTATTTTTGCTGTGAATGTAGTAATGATGTACTGCGGTTTAATCCTGCCAAATATTTTTGGGGGGGTATCTTTACAGATTGTAAGAAGTTTCAGCTCTGGTAAGAGAGAAGGTGGTGACTTTGTCTGCTGTGCGCTTTCACCTCGTGGTGAATGGATCTACTGTGTTGGTGAAGATTTTGTGCTCTATTGCTTTAGCACAGTGACTGGCAAGCTGGAGAGAACTCTGACTGTAAGTTCTTAACTTTTGAGATTTTGCAGAATTCTAAACACAAGAACAATCTAAATATTTATTATTTGTGAAGTCCATAAGGAGAAGTCCATTAGAAGAAGCCTCGTACCAAGGAATCTTTCACCTATAGCAGCCCTGACCGGTAAAAAAACACTTCAGAACTTTTGGCTGTAGAATGTCTTTAAGTTTTTTTAGAACTATTTTCATTTTAAAAGGTTATGAAAATGTTTACCCACCAAGCCAAGAGTGGATTTGTTCAGACTTACTTGAACGAGAGTGTGTCCTGTCCTGGGATCCATCTGATGGAGAATCTGACCAAGCTGTCAGGCTTAAATTTGCCTTGGGTTAAACTAAAGAGGAGTAACAGCTTGAATGTCTAAATTTAATGGGGAACACTTAGATGTCATGGGTTTCAATATTTGTAAGCGTTAACTGAATGTTCCCTTGCCCAACAAAAAGTAACTGCTGCATCACAAAAGTTGTTTGCAGCTGGAACTTAATACTGAGGGACTGGCTATGTTTGTCTGCTTTTGCTGTATGCACAAGGCACAGTAAACATCAGTCCAGCTTTCCTCTAGCTCTTGTTTGAAGAGAATACTTGGAAGAATCACCTGATGCATCTTTCTGCTTATTCTCTAGGTTCATGAAAAAGATGTCATTGGCATTGCTCATCACCCCCACCAGAACCTGATCGCCACTTACAGTGAAGATGGCCTCCTCAAGCTCTGGAAGCCGTAGCTTCATTTTACAATGAGTGATGAAGTGTGCCTGTTAGTTGCAGGCTATTGATGTTTGTGCTTTAACAAGGTCTAAATGCACAGAGTCTGATATTTGCTCAGTTTTCAGTTCATGTTTCCAGAGAATAACATTTTTACTTCTTGATCTAAGGTTAGGTAGATTGATGCTTAGGTATAGCATCAGTTAATTTCAGATACTTTTATTTTTACCAGACTAGCTGAAGCAACTTCAGTGAGAGTGTTTTTTCCGTCTCCTGAAGTCTGTACTCTTCCTATAGTGTTTATAAAAGCTGAACAAGCTGGGAGCTATACACTTTTACAAGTGGTTGCTGACTTCCTAGAATACAGTAAAATGTTTTTTTTTTTTATTTGAGTAAATTTTGTGGAATGGGAAAGCTGTCTCTTCCTCACTGCTGAAACAAATGCGCAGTTTTCCTGGAATGCAGATGAGGCTACTCTGTCCTCAGCTTGAAGGCAGAGGCTTTTCTAACCCAATGGGCTTTGCTGTGTTCAATTTTCACTATAATTTTTCCAATTATACATAATGAGTAGTGTCGCACAGCTTCCTCAGAATGGAACCATTCTTCCCCATCTCCCAGCACTTCCTGCTATGAACCTGCCTAATATGGCAGTAAGATATACTAATTTGGGGTTTGTTTGTTTGTTTGTTTTTGTTGCTTGGGGAGGGGGAACAGTGTTTTGGTTTTAGGGTTTTGGTTTTGTTTTGGCAGGGGTATATGTTTTGTTTTTCTTTTGTTTTACTTTACTTCCAGGATAAAAGGAATTATTACCGGGGCTCTCTTCCGATAAATGCATCATGTCTTCAGACCAGCTTTACCTGAAGCAGGCCTCAGGGGATCAATACTTTAAAACATGCAAAAGCAGGTTTACATAGGCTGAGTTCCTATTGCTATGATGCTGCATGTGCTGCAGTTGGTTTTTTTTCCAGTTTACTCAGTTTGGCTTCCTAATTTCCCAAAAGGGCATGGCATACTTGTAAGATTTTTTTTTTTTTAAATTTCATATACCTGTGGACCCAGTTAAGGTGATACTTAGGTCCTACACTATGATAAAAGGAAACTTTCATGCTCTTCAGTTTGTAGCAGATGGTGATTCCGTTTGAGATCCATTAGTAATGCACACACTGTTGTGAATGTACATTAGAATCTTCTAAAGTCTGGCCATAGTTTTTCCACGATGCAGCAAAAAATTAAGTTTTGCCTGTAATAATGAGACAAATGCATGCAGATTTGAATCTCCCACACTGTTTCCTGTCCTGATCTCTTGTAGAATGCTTTCCTGCCACAGTAATCTTTCAAACAGTAATGACTTCTCTTTGACTTAATTGATTAGTTCCAATTTAAATAACCTCACAATTTTTTTCAGTGGAAGGGCTTGATCCTAATGCAAATACTGGTTGTCAGCTGCTGGCTGATCTCCTTCGGCACTGAGTGGTGCACTTCATTGGTCTGTGTTCATAGCGCTCTAAGGAAATGCAGAAACATTTTAGCTTAACTTCTCACATAGCATTGCTTGTTCACTACAACTGTAGCGTTTAGTTCTATGTTCAGCTGTAATGTTTTAATTCCTAAGTTGTTTTTTACTTCCCTAGATATGGCAAAATTATGTTTTAGATAGCAAAGAGTGGTTATTTTTCCTGCCTGAGAAGGCACCGGTGTGTCAGAAACATCCGACAGTCGTGTGTCTGACAAGCTCCATTGGCTTTTGTGAGGATCTTCTGCATCAAAATATATTTAATATTATCTAACTTGTGTTTCATTTTGCCTTCAGGTTACACAGAACTGCTAATCTGCAATGTAAACTGTATCTTACATTATTTTTTAAAATAAAAGTAGTTGTAGCAAATAAAACCGTCAGAATCCTGAAAGTTTAAAGATTGAAATACATTCACTAGCTTAAAAATGTGAGGAGAATATGGCATTTCTTATCCATTTAAAGGTTTCAGAGTTTATTGTGTCAAGTACTCAAGACAAATAAATGAAATGTACCAACACTTGTGAAAGAGCAATGGTAAAACTTACCTCCTGGGCTGCAGCTGTAATTTGTAAAATAGCTCGCAGTTGGCACAAAATTACAATGATGATCTTGAAATTCTTTTTTTTTTTAAGAAAAATGTCTTTTTTTTTATTGTGAACATGAATTTTTTAATGTAATCTAGGAAGACGTTTTCTGGCTGGAGAGTCAGCGAGGTGTTACGCCACTTACTTGTACGTAAGACTTGAACGAGGCAACGTCTAGTGTTTTAACTAATATTAAAGAAAGCATTGTTCACCCATGGCCCTTACTTTATTCTTGAATTATTTTCTTGGGGCTGGCGAGTCCCACAATAGGTAGAAGAGCGCAAAATGCTTTGCGGGGGGAGTGGGACATAGTGGATGTCTCGGAGGTGAGTTCATCATCCTGTTTCTGAACTGGGGATCCGTGAATTTCAGCCTTGCTTGGGTGGAATTGGCTCTGCATGTGCTTGCGGAATGCGTGTGGAAGAGCTACTGCCATCTCGGCAAAAAATAAGCGAGCTTAGGCTCCTGCACAGTTGTGCAAGTGGTGGATGTAATTTTTTTTTTTTTAATCTTATTGTCCAAGTAATGTGAGCCTGTAGATACGGGATATAGTCCTGCTCTGATACCACCACCAGCTTGCCATCTGCGGAGAAAAATCAAGCCATCGCTTGAGTCCTAGTAAGATTTAGAGACCAGCTGAAAACTGAAGGCTTCGTCTGAAAAGGAAAACATCCTTTGTGAATGTCTGCTAAAGCAGCCGAATTCTCATGAGGTTTCAGAGATTAGACAATGTCCATGGGTGCCTGACAGTCTGCGTGAATCCATTCTGCATGTTGCTGAGGATTTTCATTCTGATTTTGAGCATCTTAATAGTTCGGTGTTCAGTCACAGATACAAAGAATATATGTTGCAGAGATTTAGAGGAAAGATGATGCTAAAAGTAATTTATAAATGCTCTTCAAGTGCTGCTTTTATTCACTTTCTGCCTAGTGTCTGCATGGGTTGGGGGAGTCCTTGAGCATGGTTACTCCATCTCCAGTTCCAGCTGATGATGTGGGCTCCGGTGTGTTCGCTTGGTAGCTGTAAATAAACCCCAACGGATCGTCGTGACTTGTGAGAGACAGGCTGAGCAAGCTTGGATCTGAATGCCAGGAGGAAAAGCACGGGCTTTAGGTGGATCCTAAGGAGAAAGGTGGCAGAGTACGAATTGTATGTGGGAATTCTTTGTCTCCCCATGGAGCAAGATGCAAGGGATGGATGCTGCTGAAGTGAAGGGAGCATAACAATTTCACCTATAGCAGGTGCTGATTGCATTATGAAGCGAGGTAATGAAGCCCTCTTGAGTTTCTTTGTGTTCCTTAGCCTTTAAAATGGCTCCCTGTGTAGCAACAAATTCTTCTGATGCTATCTCTGCTTTGTTGGGCAGGAGATGGTGTTTGCTTGTCTGGGAGCAGGCACCTGGTGCAGCCAACGAATGAAAGCCTTTCCTGTCTTCACAAATTAGAAGCTTTGTAAGCCAAATCAACAAATAAGAGTTCTTTCAAGTTTTTATTCACAGAATGACAGGATGTCCAATGTTGGAGGCTCCACCACTTTCTTGGGCAACCTGCACCAGTGCTTGGTCACCCTCACAGCAAAAAAGCGTTTCCTGATGTTCAGAGGGAACCTCCTGTGTTTCAGTCGGTGCCCATTGCCTCCAGTCCTGTCACTGGGCACCACTGGAAAGAGCCCATCTCTGTCTCTTTGCACCCCCTCTTCAGGTATTCATAAACCTTGAGATCCCCCGGAGCCCTCTCTTCTCCAGGCTGAACAGTCCCAGATCTCTCAGCCTTTCCTCATAGGAGAGATGCTCCAGTCCCTTCAGCGTCTTTTTGGCCCTTTGGTGGAATATCTTTGGTACATCCCTGTCTCTCTTGTACTGGAGAGCCAGAAACCAGATACAGGACCCCAGGTATCAGAGAGAAGGATCACCTCTGGCAACCTACTGGCAACCAGGATACTGTTAGCTTTCTTTCCCAAAAGGGCACATTGCTGGCTCATGTTCAACTTGGTATCCACTAGGACACCTGGGTTCCTTCTCTGCCCACCTAATTTCCAACTGGATGCTCCCCAGCATACACTGGTGCCTGAAAATTGTTCCTCCATAGCTGCAGGACTTCGCACTTCCCCATGACACTTCACGAGGTTCCTGTCAGCCCGTCTCTTCAGACTCAGGGTGGCAGCACAACCCTCTCTTGTATCAGCTACTTCCCATTTTGTGTCGCCTGCAAACTCGCTGAGGGTATATGCTGTCCCATCATCCAGATCATTCCTGCAGGTGTTGAACAGGACCGGAGCCAGTACTGACCCCTGGGGTACGCTCCTGGTCACTGGCGTCCTCCTAGACTTTGTTCCGCTGATCACCGCGCTCTGGGAGTGGTCATTTACCCAGCTTTCAGTCCACCTCACTGCTCATCCCACACACCAACAGCTTCTCGCTGGGGATCTTAAGAGGCGCAGTGTCGAAGTCCTTACTCTGAAGTCCAGGTAGACAATATCCATGGCTCTCCCCTCCAGTACCAGGCCAGTCATTTCATCATAAAAGTTTATCAGGTTGGTCAATCGTGACTTCCCCTTGGTGAAGCCATGCTACTACTTATAGTTTTCTTGTTGTTGATGTGCCTGGAAATGTTCTCCAGGATTAACTGCCCCATCACTTTCACAGGGACCAAGGTGAGGCTGATGGGCAAATTTAGTTCCCTGGATACAGCTTCTCGCCCTTCTTGAAGACAGAAGTGACATTTACTTTCCACCTGCCTTCAGGCACTTCCCCAATCGCCATGACTGATCACAGATTATTGGGAGCTGTCTTGCAATGACATCTGCCAGCTCCCACAGCACTCATGGGTGCATCCCATCAAGGCCCATGGACTTAAGTCTGTCCAGTTTGCTTAAGTCTTCCCTGATCCTCTTCCACCAAGGGAACATCCTCCTTGCTCCAGGCTTTCCCCTTGGTCTCTGGGACCTGGGATTCCTGAGCGCCAGTGTTGCTAGTAAGTCTGAGGCAAAGGTGGCGTTCAGTACCTCAGCCGTTTCCATGTGTAACCAGGTGCTCCATCTCATTTGTCAACGGGCCAACATTTTCCCTGGCCTTTCCCATCTATGTACTTACAGAAGGCCTTGTCTGACATCCCTGACCAGATTCAACTGCAGTTAAGCTTTAGCTCAACTTCATCCCTGGATGCTTGGACAACATGTTTGTGTTCCTCCCAACTTACTTAACCATCCTTGGTTGCACCCTCTGGATCCTTCCTTTTTGTGTTTTAAGTTTGGCGAGGAGTTCCTCATTTATCCACAGAGACCTCCTGGCATTTGCCTGACTTCCTATTCACCGGGATGGACTGCTCTTGAACCTGGAGGAGGTGAGTCTTGAATATTAACTAGCTTTTTTGGGCCCCTCTACCCTCCAGGGCATTATCCCACGGGGTGCTTCCAAGCAGACCTCTGAAGAGGCCGAAGTCTGCTCTCCTGAAGTCCAGGCTTGAGAGCTTGCTTTTTACCGTCCTCCTTCCTCTTAGGATCCTGAGCTCCACCATCTCATGGTCATTGCAGCTAAGGCTGCTTTTGACCTTCACAGTCCAAAGAAGCCCCTTGTTGGAGAGTATGAGGTCCACCAGAGTACCTCTTCTCCTTTGCTTCCCTACCACTTGGGCCAAGAAGTTCTCACCGATGCACTCCAGGAACTTCCTGGATTGATTACGTCCTGCTGTGTTGTCGTGCCAGGTATCGGGGTGGTTAAGTCCTTTTGTTCTTTGGGCACTATAATAGTGCTCATCTTTCCTCCTAAGAAAATATGGAACCTGGCATTTCTTTATCTGTGGTTTTGGAAAAGGATGGCTTAAATCAAACCTTGTTTCTCTCAGTGTGCCTTATTAACACTTTGAGCCCCAATCAACCACAATGGAAGCAGGAACACGTCTTCCCAGATGAAGTTGCTAATGACAAAGTTATAAGGCAAGTTGCTGGCTCGGTTGACTTTGTGTCACGCTGCAAGTTCAAAGCAGAGCTGGGATGACAGAGTTTACTCCCCTGGGATGAGCAGTCTCCTTGCGCTGCTGCTGGGTAGCAGATAGACAAAGCACATGGAGGAGAGGACAGCTGGGGCCCTGAAGTCTTACAGGCAGAGGTAAAAATGAGAGCAGGCTCTTAAATGAGTCTGCAGTGGGCATTCTCAGTTTCACAGCAAACCTGTGGAAAAGTGGAGCTGCTAGGTTTCTGGGGAAAAAACAAGTCCTAGATGCCTGGTGCACTGTGGAAAGAATCATTGTAATAGACTAGACTATAAGCTTGATGATATGAATGTGGTGGTGTTGAAACTGAAACACAGGAATCGCAAACACCAGCTCAAGTTATGGTAGGTTGGATGACTACACCGGCAGTTATGGAAGCAGCTACTTTGTGCTACTGCATCCTCAATTTCTACAGCTGTCCATATTCTGTTCATTCCCTGAAATGGGAAACTGTATCCCATGTAGAGCAACAAGAAGTCAGAAAAAATTATTTCATTTTTCAGTGGCAAAGAACATGTTTTGCCGCCTGCTGTAGCTGTATAATACTCAGAATATCACGGTAGAACGAAGAAGCTTGGAAGAGGCCATACATTGTACTCAAGGTCCTGCTTGAAGGTCTAAGGGCTGGGCACTCCTTCTTGCTGGCTCTTGCCTTTATTTGCTAGTGCTATTTGCAGAAGCCTTACTCTTCAGCTGCCAGTGGACTTCTTCGGGACACAGCTTTTATGTCAGTCACTAGCTCGTCTCAAAGCAGAATGCTCAGCTGGCAGTGTTTCTGCCGCCCTCCCTGCATTAGTAGTAGCATCTTTCCCTGGGCTGCTCTGCCGAGGCTCCTGGAGGCTTCTCCTCAGCCATCCTCCTGGAAGCTTAGACCTGGCCCATCCCCTAGACCAGCCGGGGTGTCAAGCATGAAGCAGAATTGGCCACCGTGGTCTCGAGAGCAAGTCAAGAGCAGGAACCTTACCTCAGCTGTCTTGATGTAGTGTGGTGAAAGGAAAACTTAAGTGTTCCTGGGGAAAAAAGGCTATGGGTTGGGGTTTTTTTATATATTAGGGAGTAATTTCTGAAGCTAAATAATGCCCCGTGTCATCCTCAAGGCACTTCGCTGAGCTTCATCTGCCCTAGCTGCTTTGATCCTGTGGTTCATGAAAAAAAGGAAGGAGAGCAAGTAGTGCGGCGCAGGAGCCTCAGTCGCGGCCAGATGTAGGGTCAGCGTCCGCTCCACCACTGCACCGAGCCAAACTCTCCTACTGACAGAGCAAAGGCTCCGGCTGCTCACATTTGCAATGAGCTCACTGATGAACCCATTCATGTAGAATTTGGAAAGACACTTTGCCTACAGATTTTATTCCTGCTGAGACAAAACAACACGAAAAAAAACCAAAAAACCAACCATAACACATAGGGGATGGCTATTCTGCAGGTACCTGGAAGGTACATTGGAGGTACAAAACCCATGGTACTAGCCGTCTTTATAAAACGAAACCCGTAACACAGGAATCAGAGATGTTTTCCAAGACTAATAGTTTCCAGATTTCAAGTTACAACACACGTACCGTCATGTAGCAGCTATTTCCAGGAAGAAAAACCAAGTTCTCCTCATGATGCTTTTGCTTCAAAGCAGTATGAAAAGCATAAACTCTGTCCCAAGCCAGATGGTACAACACTAAACTACCACACTAGAGGTTAAATCTGGACCTGTCTCCTCAGCGTATTTTCTGAAAGAAGTTTTTTGCTAAGATTTTTCTCTGAATAGCTGTCTAAAAAGAAGGGGGTGGTGTCTTTAAACCAACATCTGGTCTAAGAAAAGAGGCAATGAACAATTTTGTAATTATATTGGAAATGCAATGCTTCATCTACAATAATTAGAACATTCATACAGAATTTTCAAGAGTCAGCTTAAAATAATGCACACAATACATTAATTTCAGAACATCCCAGATGCATCAGTTGCTGTGTTCACTGACAGTCAGTTTCTCTCCCCTGCAGGTTCCCATGTGCCCACCGAGAGTACTGCTGGTACTGCTTTCCACGACACACCACCCAGGGGGTACCTGATCTCAGCAATCAAGACGGAAATCAAGCTTCACACGCCAGCAGGCTGGCAGATTCCCAACCACGTGTGTGCTGATAAAGCCTGGAGGCTTTCTCATGCATGGTAGCGAAGGAAGCTCCTGCGGCAGCCAAGTGGCCGCTGGCTCTGTAGACAGCCCGGTGCAGGACAGCAGCCACACGGCAGGCAGCGATGAACCAAAGCAAGCTTCACAGTTAGCTCCAGGGTCAGGACCAAAGCTGGCAGAGGAAGGGACTATATGACCTTAAGTGCAGTAGCTTCAGAGACCCTGTGGATTGCGCGACTTTAATGGGCCTCTGAAGATTTGACCACGCAGTATATGGTTGCATTAGAGCCAGCCCCTATTTAATTAACACCAGTACAAGCCTGAAACATGAACACGTTATCCTAACTGGTACAAAACTTAACTATATCTTACCATGAGTTATAAGTACTTGTGCATACTTTATTAACAGAGTATAAGATCTATAATTCCTAAAAATACCACCACAGAATCTTGGTTAAACCCAGGCAATTGCACACATACAGGAATTACAAGGCTTGGAATTGAACACAAGCAGGGGAGTTTTCTTGACCAAAAGGCAGGGGTGAAGTGCAATCAACTTCATTCAAGCTTGCATCCTGGAGCGGTATACAAATTGCAAAGTCAGTTTAATTACTTAGTTTATTTATGCTTTTAGAAACAACTATGGCTGGATAAAACAACAAATAGCAAGAAGTGCGGGTGAACTGCTTGTAGTCCTTCACTCATCCACTAATGCGTACAAAACAAGCATCACAAGTTATTCACTGGGCCATTTATGACGTCTGACATTGAACACCACCTCTAGGGTGATGCTCATCATCTTCATAGACTTCTCCATTATAGTGGTGTTTTCTTTTTTGAGAGGGATCAAAGTCCACTAAATCCACTTGCTCCATTTCCTCAGTTTCTTCAATTTCCTGCCTCGTAGGTAGCAGTTTTTCAAGTAAAGACAGCTTATCTGAGGAGAGGAAGCCGCTCTCTGGGAAGTTCACCTGAAATCAAGAACTGGAGTTACTCAAATCTGCCTGCATTGGCCTTTTTCTATCCCACTACAGGTAAAATATTTGTCAAAGTCAGCTTTATCATCCCAGGTGACTTTAAAAAAAAAACAAAAAACCTAAGTCACTAGGCTATTTTTAATGCCTGCCAGAAGTTAGCTTCTAATTAAGTCTGACGCAACATTTCTTCTGTCTCAGGCTACCCTCTGGAATCACCCTAGAAGCAAAGTACAAGATATACCAACATTAGAGATATGGTTGAATATTCTGTAAAACCGCAGCAGACAGGGCCTGCTGCCACAGCTCCCTGCATTAGCTTCTCTCCAGAAAATAAATCAGCATTTTCCAGCCTACTCCTTTGCTCCAGCACAAGGGAAGTTACTAGTTCATCCTTCCTACCAGATGATAGAAACTAAAGAATGTGCCAAGCAAATGGAAATCCATAGAGCATGTCAAGAAATTCTTCTGGTACTTAAGGCACTTTCAGCACAGAGTGTTCTAGAGGTTTTCTTTGTTCAGAAATGTAACAATGTTTGATGGATTACATGTTTTCACCATTGTCAAAAACAAATACCAAACCAGGACATGTAATAATTCGTATCTCTTCTTGATTGAGGTAATGCTTAGAGGTTAAATTTTGGGGGGGATGTTAAATGCTGAACTGTGCCATGGAAGGAAGTTGATCCACTTACCCTGAATTCTATGATCAGACGTCCTTTTTCATATGGTCTGCGATAAATTGGCATTCCTTCATTTAACACACACTTAATAGCCCCGTGCTTAACAACCTGGCCTAAAAAAAAAAAAAAAACCAAAAAAAGAAGGGATCCCTGGAGGCAACAGAAGCAGCTTCAGTTTTAATTCCCTTCAACATTTATGTAACCTTCTACGTTGTGGTTAGACAGCTACACCAAGATGTAGTAGTCTAATAGGGACTTACTGCCTGGTAACTTCTGGGAAGGAAAGCAGGTTGATGTCTACATTACATTCTCGTAACCTCATTATGCTTCCCAAAGGAAGCATACTTACAAATTTATTAAGTGCTCCAGCAGTTCCAAGGCTGAAAAAGTGGTTTTCAGAGACCCACGGCCTTCAATTCTCATGAGGCATCCTCAGGCTACAAGTATGTCCATGAGGTAAGGTCTGTTTACTATATCACGCAAAGAGAAAGTTACTGCTGACTGCTATCCAAAAATCCTTTTTTTATGTTTAAAGACCTGGACTGCAAAGGCTAGGAAAAGCAGCTTGATACTAGCATAGATCCCTCGTACATCAAGATGGGATGTTTTTGTTCCTTTAAACTTCCAGCTTAAATTCACTGTATGCTTGGACTTTTAGCAGA
Organism: Rhinoptilus africanus; assembly: GCA_013400135.1. Taxonomy (NCBI): domain Eukaryota; kingdom Metazoa; phylum Chordata; class Aves; order Charadriiformes; family Glareolidae; genus Rhinoptilus; species Rhinoptilus africanus. The sequence continues at coordinate 67,882 of VXBO01005303.1, forward strand.
AAGCAAACCAACACTTACCAGGATGGGAGGTAATAATAATAGTTCTATTATCCAGCGTTGTGATAGGCTTTCGAAAGCCACATAGTGCTTCAACCAGTTGAATATCCATTGCCATAAGAAGGTCTTCATCTCGTCTAAGGTAGAACCAATCAAAAACAGTCAGAGAGGGAGATGCAGTACAAGGATCATACGCAACTTCAGTATTTAACTTGGCAAGGACAATAAAGTGGCAATTTTAGTCAAAGTCCGAGCTATTAAATAAAGAATACTAAGTATTGATGCAGCACCTCCTGCCAGCAATTACAAGTACAATACCCATGCTGAGTCATTATCAAGTCTAGCTATCCAAAGTGTAGAAGTGTTTATGGAAAAGAAACAAATACATCAAAAATAAATGCAGCACGGCTCACTTGATCCAGTTTCACTTCACCACTCTTTCCCAATTCTAGGGAGAAATTCTCTCTCAGCCTCCTAAACATTGCAACTAGTAGAACAATTATTCCCTTCCTTTGTGTAGATTACGACTTTTTCACGTGCGTTAGTTAGCTTTACATTATTCTGTTACACTTGTTCTCTGAAGATCTGGTAACAGAGAAGTTTGAATAGCTGATGGCCACTCCAGGCTATGATGAAAATAACTTCTCAAAAACATCAAGAAGTATCTGAAGAAAGAATGTAATTATTTTAATTGCCTATTCTGACTTCAGTATGGCAGTGCTAGTGATGTCTGCACACAACAAAATCCCCTAGCCTATTCAAAGAACTTAGTTATTTCACTCATCCTGTTTTAAAGGTCTCTGGAAGAAGCCTTGCCCAAAAAGTTAAATTTAGATGCTGATGGGAGAGGGGGAACATTCCATTTGTTCTAGAAGCAGCATGACCTCAACATAACCCCACAAGACCAGTAATATCAAGGGTTATCTAAGGACACTAGAACTGAAGGCAGCAGGCAGAAAGATCGCCAAAAATAAGCCCTCAGAGTTGTGACTTCAAGTCCCAAGTAACCATTTAAACAGCTTGGCCCAGACTTTGGCATAGCTGATTCAGTATCTGGTTTCACTGGAAGTTAAGAAAAATCATCTGAGTATGCTTATCCAAAGCAAACAGAATTGGTTCTTAACCTGTGAGCTCAGTGTTCTTTGGCATAGAGTTCTGGCACCAACGTCCGAGAGGTCAGCACCATACAGGACAGTCAGGCAGACCAGCTGCAGGTTTCCCAAGAACCTTTGACTCACCATTCCTATTTACAAGTAGAATGTCAGTGGCTGGTGACTCTTAATCCATTGATTCCCTTTTTACTGCTCTGAACAAAAGCATCGAGATGCCAAGTTCAACACATTTCTGTGAGATTACAAGTGTTGCTTTTAGTTGGACCAAAACACACTGGACAGACTGATTACACAAACAGTAACCTGACACAAGGAGGCTTGCAACACCAAGCAGTACTGTCCAGTAACACGAAATACTTGAGACACGGTCAATGCTGCTTGAGTCACTCTTGCATTCACAAGAACGAACAGACAGGACTGATTACCCTGTCCAGCGCACTCAGCAGGAAATGAAGTGAAGGAAACCCACTTCGGTCAGAGGGGTGCACACTATATTCAGTAAGTTCGTCTTAAATAAGAACCCTGAGAAGAAGCGAACACACCACAGATTTTCTGTGCCTTGAAGCCAAGTGGGCAATGAACAGCTGCCTACACTAAATGGTAATTTTATAAGGTAAGTGACGGAATGCTAACCTAGAAAGAGCTAGGAAGCAATTGCAAATACTCACATCTATTAAACAAAATCTCAGTATTTTAAGAGCTCTTAAAATTCAAGATTTGTAAACTCTTCATAACTGTAACTTGTTTTGTTTGCTCTCCACTATCAAAGCTCCCATAAGAACATCATGTGCTACTAGAACACAAGTGGCTAGTTGTACCAGGACTTCTGCACACCTCAGTGCTCCTTTGGCCACCCAAACTCACATGAGCTCTAGCCACATGATCCATCTACTGGTATTTCCAGTAGATAAAAGGTGAGTGGTAACCAAGGAAGCATGTGGACAAGCATCTCAGGAATTAACACAAAAGATGCTAGAGTTTTACCTTGTAAATACTGAGTGGTCCTTTTGATCCAAGACAATAATAATATCCCCTGGCTCCAGTCCTGGCTCTTGGTCCCCTTCACCATGGAATGTTATCTTCTGACCATCCTTCATTCCTATTTCAGAAAACAAACATTTTTCATTTTTTTAAGTGAGAAGCAGCAGTAAGAAATATTTTTATAGGCACAAGATGGTACCAGATCTCTGGATCTTTACATTAGAACATCCGACCTTGCCCTGGAGCATTTTTTTTTTTTTTTTTTTCATCCACTCACATGTTCCACAGATTTTAGTGATGCTAACCTGAACTATGTCTCAAGATCATTAAGCTTAATCATACTGCAAAACAGACATCTGCCAAGATAAAAGTCCTTCAGGGAAACGTTACCAAAACAGCTTTCATTATAAGTACAAGTACACAAGTACTAAAAAGAAAACAAAAATATAGCATACAAAATACATTTTGAGAGCAAGTGACCAATCAGCCTCTTCAGTTTTATAAATATATGTGGCAGAGCTACTTGTGAAACATGATGTCAGTGCCTGCTGAGTCCAAGAAGCACTCTCCTTAGGACTGTGACCATCACTTAAGAAACCCATTTCACCCACACAAAGTCTCTCCACCGTAAATTCTAACTACCTCGTGCTAGCTGACAGTCTGTTTTTCTATAAGGAAGGGAAAAGAAACTCTACTCAGTGAGTTCCCTGTTTAAAATGTCAGTGATATATCCCTACTAGCACTTTGCCAGGAGAGAGTACCTGCACTAAGAAGCACTGTCAGGGTTGCATTGCAAACAGAGTTCTAAGCATGAGAGGCTTAGCACTGTCTCTGCACCCTATTACTATAGCAGACCTGGTTCCTCTTCACACTGAAACACAGTAGAAGTGATCGGAGTCTGCGGGGTTTCCCTACAGGCAGGAAAACTCATTGGGCAAGCTAAGCCAACAAGTGATGAGTTTTATTTTAACTGCTGCAGCTACCTGACCCAAGACTTATGCTTGTGAGATTGCTCAAAAGTAATTCACCACTTACAATACTGCAAATTTCAGAATTCATTGTTCATTCTGTGCACAGATATTAGATGCAAACATAGAAGTTAATCAACCTTCCCTAAAAACTAGTCTCCTACTTTTAAAAGGCAGCAACAGGCAATCTTATTGTGAATGTATTCAGCAGTGTTACTTAGCAAAACAACTTCACGCATTTGCTAAAGCTCCTGTTTTAATGAATCAAAATCAGTCAGCACATCCAAGTTCAATACTTCATCTTAATAAGCCACCTTACCTTTGTCAATGTGAACTTCTAGTATCTTCTTTTCTCTAACAATTTTTCTGCCAGTGCAGCTCTTACACCGGTCCTTGGGGCTGATGCGCTCCCCATGCCCCTGACACTCCATACACACAGACTGGATTTGCTGCACCATTCCTGGCCCAATCTGGTGAATTCTGATCTGCATGCCTGTTCCTCTGCAATTAGGACAGCACTCTACTGCACCCTTCTTACCACCACGACCTGAGAAGAATGAAAATTGGGGGTGGATGGTTACACACTACCAGAAAAAAACCCCAAAGCCTTTAGAAGCAATTTGCATGAAGTTTCAGTTTTACAGTTACCTTCACATTTGTCACAGATAACGTTCTTCTGCAATGCAAGCTTCCTTGTTGCACCATTGTACATATCTTCTAAACTTACTGACAACTGATGTACCACATTTTTGCCTGCAAAAGCAAACAGATATTGAAGTTTGAAAGCTTCTTCTCCAAGTAACAGTAAACTTCCCAAGTCACGATTAACCAAGCCTACGAGGTCTAACATCCTGTTTCGATATAGCTTTATCTTGTTTTGCTGGTATCAGTCAATAGCCCCTTCATATCTGATGTCAAATTAGGTAACAATTCTAACCGGCTGTCAGTAATGCTTCCCTCTTAGCGGAAGTCAGACACTTCTGTGAAAGCACAGCCAATAACAGAAAACACGTAGAACCCTAGACATTTAAGTTTTATAATGCAGGACTTCAGTTTTAACGAAGACTGAACATGTCTCATAGAGGGAAGTGGGAGACGCTGCCTAGAGTCAGTAAAGTGCTTTCTTCCTCCCACCAGGGGACTTTCTGGAAACTGAATTGAGTAATTATATTTTTGTGCTCAGGAACTAATTAGAACTTTAGCTTCTGCAGGCTTAGGTTTGTGAAAGATAACAAGTTCTGTCTTACCAGGAATACAACACTATAGCATTTTGATACAAACCCTTTTTTCTTCCCTCTGCCTATACTACACTTCTGCCCTGGTCTACACTAAGAAGTGATGTGGTCAGCACTACTCATAACCAGTTCAATTAACAGTAGAGTCTTTCCCAGGGGGGTTAAATTGGACTTCAATTTCGAGCGGTGTTTTACTGCAGCTTCAAGTCAATTCCCCTGAGCAGAACAGAAAAACAAAAAAGGTTTCACAAACTGAATTTGATTTGGCTATCTTATTTAGATACAGTTACTTGCAATGAAAAGCCAAATACGCTTATGGTAGCTTAGTTAAAAAATCACGTTACCATTCTGTTTCCTATTCAGCTGATTAGCTGCTGGACTTAAGTTCAGCTAAAGGCTTTCGAAACACGGAATCTGGTTAGTTATTAACATGAGGCAACGCACAAGAGACCAAACTACCACCATATGGACCAAGTACCCCCCCCCACTCGTTTCCGGTGCTAAGGGCTAGGGACAATGCTTTCTCTGATTTTGAGATCAGGCCTGTAACTTATTTTTAACGCTATTTAAAGTCCTGCATCTACAGCACTCTCCTCAGAGACCCTGATCCTGTAGAGCCCCGCGACCACGCCGCAAAGCCCGGAAAAGCGGTGGAAGATGACACGTTACCTCGTCTCTCTCTCTGCATCCTCCCACCGCCGCCAAAGAACATATCGAATATATCCATGGGCGACCCGAAGCCACCACCGGAACCACCCTCTTTGATGGCCTGCTCGCCTCCTTTGTCATAGAGGTCCCTCTTCTTCGGGTCCGACAATACTTCGTAAGCTTGGGAAATCTGCTTGAACTGCGGGCGGCAGACAGCGTGCCTCAGACACCCGGCACGGGGGAAC
>VXBO01005303.1:73474-118159 GCA_013400135.1 Rhinoptilus africanus
GGCGGCCGGTACCGGCGGCGGCAGGGAGGGGCCCGAGGCGCTGCCTGGCGTCCGCGGCGGCCGTGTGGCGCTGACGGTCGTTACCGCTGGCAGGCCCCCGCCCGGGTGGTCGGGCACCGAGGGTAGAGGCGGACCCCCCGAGGCGGGATGTGCAGTGAGAGGTGCAGGGCCCCCGTCCCGGCCAGCAGGCCAGTCCCGCCTTTTGGAGTGTGCGATGGTGCTGGTGTGGCAGTGGGGACGTTGCTTTCCATCGGGATAAGGTCGCCACAGAGTTGGGAGGAGGAGCGCTTAGCGCCAAACACCGAGGAGGGGCATGGGAATCCGAGATCTTTGCTGTCCAGGGTCAAATTGGTGTAAATTGCTCTCTACAACTATGTGAAAAGAAGTTGTAGCGAGGTGGGCCTCAGTCTCTTCTCCTAAGGATAGGAGAAGAAGAAATGGCCTCAAGTTGCACCAAGGGAGGTTTAGATTGGATATTAGGAAAAATTTCCACACCGAAAAGTTATCAAAAACTGGAGCAGGCTGCTCAGGGAGCTGGCAGAATTGTCATCCTTGGAGGTGTTTAAAAGATGGGTAGACACAGCGCTTAGGGATATGGTTTAGTGATGGTTTTGTCAGTGTTAGGTTGCTGGTTAGATGTGATGATGTTAAAGGTCCCTTCCAGCCTAGGCAATCCTATGATTCTGGGATTCTAAACTTGAGGGTCTGGTTTTGTAGTATGCTCCACCTGCAGTCTGTTGCTGCATGAAGTTATTCCCCTCTTTCGCCCTGTCTGTCTTCTGCCACTTTATTTTGGTGAGTAAATTAATCTTTCAGATCAATTCTAATCACTTCTTTTGTGGGTTGGCTTTTCTGTCAGATGGAACTGTCCATCCAATTGATTTTTCCTGTATGTGATCTGTGGATGTGAGAATCTGTAGTGATGTATAAGGAAGGAAAATAGGATTACCTGTTTGACAGCAGCCTGCTCTTAGATTATGCTAGTGTTGATGCTGTTTTTTGCCTTGAATTTGAGGAACACAAACCCAGTTAGCAGAAGTGACTCAGCTAAGGAATGGGATGGCAGTGAAATTTCGGGACTCCACCCCACAGGAAGGTCACCCATTGGGAAGCTGTGTCTTAGTAACATACCATTTGTTTTGCTCTGTAGCACAGTGATGCGTGTGTGCTGGCTCGTGGGGAAAGAGAAATGCAGTCAGCGAGTGAAACTGCCACACTTGGAAGCAGTGATAATTGGGCGTGGCCCAGAGACTGGGATAACAGATAAGAAGTGTTCACGGCAGCAAGGTAAGGTTTAGCTCAAATCCCGCTTTCTACAAGCAGCAGCAACCAACCTTGTGAAGAGTGTGAGATACCAGTACGACACTTGTATTTATCAATAAACATCATTCTTCCGTTTGGCTAAATTACAGTGAAGCTCAGGGACCAGTGCTTTGGCCTAATTCTTAAGCCTGTTTGGAGCAGGGTCTAAATGGGAAGTCATGTTTTTTGCTTGAAATCTAGGCAGGCTTTCCTTAGGTTTGCTTCTGCAGTCACTGGCTTATAGTCTCCTTTCTCTGCATGATTCATAGTGTTGCCTAATTCTTAAGTCATAAAGCTTATAAGCACCTACGGACATCTGTGTCCTAAAAAATCAGACACCTAATAACAGGAAGTTCAGCTTTGTAAACCAAGGCGTTGAACCTTAACATTGAGTCCCCAGGCCTGCAGTCATGTTCCACTGTCTGCGCTCTTGCTTTGTGAGTGGCACTTCATGTCCCTTGTCTTCCACCAGCTGATTTTTAGTATGACTTGTTATTTTATAAATGTGCTAGGGGAATGTATAAAAATATCTGTGATTTATAAAATACTCCCCTTCAGATCTTCCCTGCATTATCTCTCTTCCCTCTGGACACAGTCCTGCTCCATGCCTTGTTGTCACAGAGGTATGGTAAGAATAGCAAGAACGTGTAGAAAACTTCCACACATTTCACCTTTATTCTGAAGTAATTTTGCTGATGCACGATTTGAAATACTCGGGTGTAACTTAGTGTATGGGTTAGTTTTGTTTTAGCTGTGGGCCTGGAAGCAGGATGAGGCAGAAGTATTCTTTGCCTCCTTTCTCAGAGATCAGTTTCAGAAGGCAGAAGATGTTAAAATACATGAGTATTTTCTGCAAGGGGTGGTTTAGCAGAGTTCTGGCCTTTGCGTTTACACTGTTTTGTGATGCTTTGTTCTTTCTTTACAGTTCAGTTAAAAGCAGACTGTAACAAGGGGTATGTCACAGTTAAGCAGGTATGTTTTTAAATATTTCTGACACTTAATGGGATGGTTGTAGTGCTTAAACTCTACAAATGCCACAAGTGATGATTCTGATCACCAGATCTCAAGGGCCTGAAGCTGTTTTATGACCAGGGACAGCATAGTGAGCGGTTCTTGGAAGGCATCTGTCTTTCTTTTGTATGTACAATGGAAAGATCGCACTATACCTTCCAGGTAGGCTCCAGTCTCAGGCAGCCAGACTGGTAGCATCGGGGAATGCTCTGTGAATCTTAAGCCTGTTCTTCCAGGGGGTACATTTGGGAGATTTTGGAGTTCTTTCCCTAAACTTGCTGATCTACTTCCTGAGCCTTACACTTCTAAAGCTGAGGCAGCCCTTCATTTAAGGTCAAATTGGTTCTTGTGTTAATAGGACTGGGCAGTTGTGGAAGGTTTCTGTTTTGATGGCTGATAGAGCCAAAGGTCACCTCTGTGAAGGGATGGGAAGTGAGACGGCACTGAAGGCGTTCTCCTGTTTCTAACTGAAAGGATGTAGGCCTACTCTGTCATGCTTTTGAGAACCAGTATCCCTGAGACAATATGAAGGGAAAATTCTCTGGCTTCCAGTGCTGGGGCGTGCATTTGCGCCTGCAGCATCAGCATGTGTGGACAACACGTCAGTGTGTCCTGCCTACTGAGGAGCAGCGTCTTCCATCAAAACACCTCCAGAGCTCAGTAAGCACAGGGACCCCACCAGTAACCTGTGAATACAGCAAAGATCTCAAACAGTTTTTCACAGAAGTCCGCCTTAGCCACAATTTGAATACTGTGTTACTGGATCCTCTGGCCTGGGAGTACCTTCTCGCGGGTGGGTGCTAGCATGTTTTCACTGCCTGCTCTAGAGCTGCTTCCCTGGTGAATTGTATGTGGCACGGAGTTCCAGTGATCAGTTTTTTGGTAGTGTGTTGGCCCAGGGATGTGAAGTGGCCTGAGTGAAACTGTGGAACTGTAGACAGAAGAGATCCTGGCTGGAATCAGGTGGGTGCTTCATCGCAGTGAATACCAAGTGATGAGAGGCACAATACCATCTTGTGAAGAAGGCAGGTATCACCGTGGCAAAGCTGAAGAAACATTCTGTGACAGAGTTTATCAGTCGCAGGGAAGAGCTGTTTTCCTAAAGCTTGTTTCATGCATAAACCTTAACCAAAAGCGTTTTGCCAAAGTCGAAGACTTCTGATTTCCCGAGAGTCACCCTCACGATCAGGCAAAATCCGTCTCTCAAGCAGTCGCTGTAGGTTGCCCACACCACTTCATGTTATCAGTTATGCCTGAGACAGAGGAAAATGTATTGCTTTTCCCTTATCATCTGAACTTCAGGTAACTTCTCAGCCTTTAAAACATTTGTTTGAGGGGAAAATTATTTTAGAGCTGCATAAAGCTGTAGGCTGATGCAATGAGAGAGGCAGGTAAAAATTTGACCTTGCTGTCCTCATTTTCTGCTAGAACAGAATAAGTAACAGAGTTGTTTTTGTGGAAGTGTAAGGTGCAAAATGAAAATAAGAGCATTAAAATACAGATAGACTGGTATATACTCTGCACGAGCTGAGGTGGACGGAGAGGTTTAGCCTTTCTTGAAGGAACAGGTGAGTGTTGTCACAGTGTTTGAACAGTCGTCTGTGGGCTGGAGAAGGGTTATTACATTTGGCTTGGGAAAGAAAAAAAAAAGGAGCAAGGAGTTGATCCCTGTGTAGTGGGCTCTTCTGGGGGCTCAGAGAGACTTTTTTTCCTGATTTTCCCTTTTTTTTTTTTTCGCCTGCGCCAGAGGGAGTGTTAGCAGTGGGCTGTTGCTGGTGAGCAGGCAGTTGTGGGCCTGAACTCCATTCTCTTTTGAAATGAGCCAGAAGAATGTGCTTGTGTATTTGAAGGCAAATGTGTTGGTGGGACAGCATTTGGTAAAAAAAGAAAACAAAATGTAGTAAAAAGGAGAGGAAAGAAAAAATGAAAATAAATTGAAAACAGGAAACTTTCTGTGTACGATTGGACTGAAATAATTTGTTAAAGCTACTGTTACTCTTCAGAAATAATTCTTACTAAGGCTGTGATTATTTTAACAGTTGTTTAATAGGTTGTTAATTTTTTTGAGCGAAGTGCGGTGTAGGTCTAGCTGTAACTCTGTAGCCAGCTGCTACAGAACTGTCGGGTTCCTGTGATGCCATGCCCCTGAGGGTTGTGTGCTGACAGCTGTGATTGCAAGACTGGGCCTCAGAGAGGTGCCCTCAGCGTTGAGCTTCCCTGGTCCTCTAGAGCAGGTCGGGGTGGAGAGGGAATGCAGTGAATACAAAGCGTGTAGTGATATTCCAGGACAACGGAGTGGTAATTGACAATTCCAGTTACAACATAGTTTGCTATTTTTTTTCCCTTTTTTCTCCCTACCAAAGACAGGAGTCAACCCAACTAGTGTGGATCTCGTGAATATTGGCAAAGGTGAAGAGGTGAAAATGAAGCCAGGCCAAGTTCTGCATATTGTGAATAAACTTTACCCCTACACGGTGCAATTTGATGAAGAGTTGGGGAAAACTGTTACAGAAGCAGGAGAGAAGATACAAACTGACAAGATGCCATGTGAGGACTCCAGTGAGAATGAGGATGTAGAGCTTGTGCCCCGGAAAACAATGAAGATGGAGGTGGCAGGTACACAAGGCAGTTCTGCAAAGCCCAAGCTAAGCAATACCAGTGTATCTCCACATGGAGGAACTTCGAGCAAAAAGGCAAGTGTGTTGGTATTAGCACTTGCACTCTTTCTCCTGGGGTTGACTCTTCCATCAGGGCTTTGGTGGATGCTGCTGATGGGCGAGTGTCTCAGGTGAGCACAGATCCTCAGAGCATGTGAGTTGACCTGCCCTGAGGCAAAGACTCTGCTCCTGACATCACTGAAGTCCTGAGAAAGTTACCTGGGAGCTGTTATAACATGATCTGGGAGGTTGGTGCACGTGAAGGGGCTTGCTTGTAGTGAGTTAGGATTTAATCTCTGCTTCCTGCTGCAGTTTCTGCTAGAAGGATAGTCCACGTGAGCTCAGTGTAGCTGGAGTCACACAAGGATACTGTACTAGCTCTTGAGATGTAATCTGCTGTGTTACAGATAGAGCAGTGGTTATCTAAAAGGTTATGCATAGAGAACAGAACAACTTGACCCTGTCTCTTTTTATTTTTAATTGCCTTTTCTTTTTCCTTCCTCCTGTGGTCACTGCTTATGGTAGAGCCGTGTTTACATTAATAAATGTTACCAGGCAAAATCTTTTGAAAGGGAATTTTTACCCCTGCTGACATGGACAAAATAAAAGACTACTTAGTGCATCTGGAATGGTAACTGTGCAGTTGCTGGAGGAGGAGAAGGCACGGAAATTAAACCTCTCAGGACAAAATTTCAGTCCCAGGTTGTGGTGGGTTGACCACTTATTTCACTTGTGAACTCAGGGTAGTTATTTTAGGGCAAGATTTGTGGTGGTATGAGCAGGGAAACAAGCTGATTCACACTGTTTCTTGTCAGCACCATAATAATGTTTGAACAACTTTCTCTGTAAGAGTATGATGAAGATCATGATCGATAACGCCTGTAAAATGATCTGAACAGATAAAACATTATCTGTTTTGAAAAAAGTGCACTCAAGGCACCTTCTATTAGGTGTTCAAAGATCAAGTCATGAGATACCTGCTGGTGCTGGCTTGATCTTCCCATGCCTTCCTTGTTTTCTGTAGGAGCAACTCCTTGCACTATATCAAAAAATAAGTACACCTAAGAGTAAGGCCACGCACTGCAACCACTTCTTTGTTCTTTGCAGAGCAGCATGTGGCAGGACTGTTAATGGAGATCCTTGTACTTCCTTTGGCCCTTGTGATCCATGAAGCAGAGGATCTTTTAGTAAAATAATCTGTCATCAGTAGTAATCAAGGACTGTGCCATGGCATGTGCGTGCAAATTATTAAATTCAAACAGATCTAGAGTGCTCTGTTGTTAAATTTCCAACATTTGAAAGACTAAACTTTGAATCTTAACAGTATCTTGTTAAAAGGTTTCAAAAGTAGCTTTGTGGGAGCAGTTAGAGCAAGTGCGTTGGCATTTATAGAAAGGAAATAGTTCATCTGTCATTCACCTGGAAGTATGGAAGAATTAAAGTACTTAACTGAATGCTTTAAAACATATACTTGGATTCTTAATTCTTTTACGAAATTTTTTTTTTTCTTCTGTGCTTTAGGAACATTTAGGACACTGGAGTCAGGGTCTGAAAAGCTCCATGCAAGATCCAAAAATGCAGGTGAGAGCTGTAGTCTTGTACTTTACAGTAGTTCCTGTCTAATTTCTTTCTTCCCTCTGCAGTGTACTTTAATGATCTGATGAACCAGTGGAGTACTGTGTAAGGGCTGAATTGTCCTTGCATCTCTCTCTGTAGTGGCATTAATTTGGGATTCTCTACTATTTTGCAGAATGTCATCATCTTAATTATCTCTGAGCTCTCTACACTGCCAAATTTGGCCAACAGATTTCAAGTAGGTTGTTGGGAGAGCTGGCGAGCAGTGCACTTGGTTTGTTTCCTCAGGGAAACCCCCAGGAGAAACAGAGGTGTGGTTTTAAGCTGAGGAAGTAGTGGAGGTTCCTGTTTGTCAGCAGCATGGAGCAGTTTCCTGGTTTCCAGCAAATTCTTAACTTCAGAGCCTCTGTGCCCGCTGGTGGGATGTGGCCCCTGGCTCCTCCTCCACGCGGTTTCTTTGTGCCAGCAGGAATTTCCCAGGTGGTTTCTTTCAGCCTTCTGCAGATGGACCTCCCTCTGCTGCCCTGTGGCTGCGTAGTGGTTTTCCTTGAGCTCTTTTTTTGTTGTCTGCTGCCTGCTTTTGGGGAGGTCAGACTCAAGACACTGAAATCTGACAGATGTCTTTTATGGCTGCAGTGTATACACACTTTCTTGTTACTGTACTCTGAGGGAGCTCTGAGAGAATCTTCTCGACCCACGTGTAGAACCTACTTCCATTTTATTTTCAGGTTATGGCAAATATACAGACAACTCCTTCTCAAAACCAAGCTTTTTAGCTCAACTCTAAAAACAGGGAGAATGCTCTCCATCAATATTCCATCGTCTGGCAGAGTGAAGCCTGAAGCTTGGGTCCATTTAGCTTGGGTTTTGGCTGGCTGAGTGCTTCATGTCCATCTTAATGTTAGAGATGTGTTTTTCCGTTGGTACTTCTAGGCAAGAGTATTCAGGGGATGGGTATCGCAGACACCTGCGATACTTGGTTCTTGAAATCACTGAATAATTTCAGTTAGAAAAGACTTTTGGAGGTCACCCAGTCTGACTGCTTGCATTTGGTGTGATTGCCCCAGCCTTTGTCCATTTGAGTTGAGACAATCTCCAATGGTGAAGATCCCACAGCCTCACTGGGCCTCTTCAGGTGGTGATCACCTTCAGGCTAAAAATAGTTTCCTTGATAACTAATCAGAAGGTTCCTATTTCTTGATTGATTTTTTAAAAAATTTATTTATTATTAATTCAAGTTTAAAGTATTGAATGCATAGAGTTGCAGGAGAACTGGATGCCCATTCTCCTGGAAATGCCAGCAGTTTCAAATGAGTCTTTCTATGGGGAATGATAAAACTATTGAATAAGCTGTTGAATAAAGTTATTGAAAATATTTGCTTACTTTTTAAACATGAAGCTTAATCTTCATCCCTTAAGCACAATTTTGTACAGCACTCACCAAGACACTGCTTTCTTGACCCAAAAGATAAGCTGGTTTGGAACTGTTCTTTGAATGTTAAAACACAAATTGTTAGAACAAACTTTGTGACTCAGTGTTAGCTTTATTGGTTGTGGTTCTGAACTAAATACACAAACAATAGAACTCCCAGCTTTGCATTTTAATAACCAAATAAATGGCATTATGTCTTTCTTTTGAAAACACTTGATCATGGTGCCATTCCCACTGGGTGCATATGCAGACAGTAATGAGTTCATAGAAATATATGACAGCGTCAACCAGTCTTGCTGCTGAATCAGGAGTCCTATGATTGGTGTGCTGATAAAATTTTAGTCTTCCTTTATGTAGAGCAAGACAGATCAACTCTGTATATAAGCACATGAGAATAATTAGCAAAGATGACAAAGACATCATCCATCTCTCCAACAGATGCGCTGCTGAGAGATCAGAGACACAGCACAGTTTCTGCTCATAACCTGACAGATTTCTGTTGCCTGGGACAGGTTGTCACCCCTGTTCGCTACATGCTTTGCAAGTATTTCTCTGCCTCAGTTGCATCAAATTATTGCAGAAGGCAAAACAAAATGAAAATGGGGAAAAAGGGCATGATAGACAGCAATCTGTTTTCCTTTTTGTGAGTGATCTTATGAAGTAGCGTTGTGGGTAGCATGAACTGAAATAGCTCAGACTTGAATGTTTTTGTCTTTGTAATGCTGGCGGCAGTCTGCAGCGCTGAGCACGCTGTTTGTAGCGCCTTTGAGACTTGTGTTTCACTCCAGAAATCTGCGAAGGAGGAGGTGGTCCAGTGCCTCCCTACGTGCTCTATATTGAGCACGGCGCCGTGATTTTGTTTCTGTGACTGCAAAGCTTGAATGTAGCCTGATGGAAGTAGAGTCTGTAGCCTTGACGGGCTTCTGAGTCCAGGTGATTTTCACGAGAGATCTTACCCACCTGTATCAATGGTTAATTTATTGCTATATAAGAACAGAAAGCTTTTTCCTTAAAGCTTATAAAGAGGGATGCTGGAACATCCCTCTGTAGCTGCCTGCTGCACGGTATGGAAGAGTACACATATCCTGGACCAACTTAGTTCCAGCAGAAGTCCTCCTTGCAGTGGAATGCTCTGCTGCTTGGTATTTCTCCCTGTCTGGTAATCTTTCCTGGCTGTTTCCTGGCAGTCCCAGTTGCACTAGCAAGAGATATGTGTGCTCAGGGACTTCTGCAACCACAATGGGATGTGTATGTGGTTAACATCTCATAATCCACTAAATATAGCATTTATAGGAATAAGATACTTAACTTTCAATCAGTAAATAATGTAATTATTTGTTTTGCAAGGTTTACAAAGACGAAAAGACTGTAGTCATCAAGGATAAATATCCTAAAGCACGTTACCACTTGCTTATCTTACCATGGGACCCCATTTCAAGCCTGAAGTCGGTCACCAGAGACCATCTTGGACTCCTGGAACACATGCACACAGTTGGGCAAAACATGATCAAACAGTGCCCTGACAGGCAGAGTCTGGAGTTCAGACTGGGGTACCATGCGATCCCCAGTATGAGGTAAGACCTAGATGGAGACCCTGTTCTTCCAAACTTGTAACGTGCCCTGGCATTGCTAAAGAACAACTAATACTCCTAAACGCTACCAGAAGTTTGGTATCCGAGTCCTTTGGGTGCACCTGCGCACACACTGCTGCCTGTTGGGTTCCCCTAGCAGAGCTCTGCAGCTGGGGTACGGAGCCCTGTGGTCTAGCCCCAGGCAAAGAGGTGATGCTGGCAAAGGCCAGGAGCTGGGGCATCCCCCTTCCTGGGGCACCGATCGGGCATCCATCAGGTCTTGCCTGATAGCGAGCAAGAGCTTGAGTCTTGTGTGTAAATAAGCCCAGATCTTACAGCACCCAAATGCCTGTGGGTACTGCAGCCAGTGTTCCTGAGGTGCTCCCCAGTTCTTGGGTGAAGCTTTAAGTCACAGATCAAGTCCCATTCACGTACTCTGTGATAAAGTTTAAAGCTTTGGTTCATGAAAACCACCGCCTCTGCCTTTTTGGAAACTGGCAGGAATACAGGGGTCATGCAGAGTAGTGACCTTGACTGTTTAAGTGAAACGCTTGTCATGAGACAGGGCTTCCCAAACAGACTGGGTTTCTTCTGTCGCAGGACTGCGGGTCAGACATGGCAAGACTGGCCCGTAAGGCCGGCAGTCCGACCCTGCTGAATCGTGTCTGCAACTGACGCTACTGCAAAAGAGCTGAAAGCATTAACACTGTTCTTCTCCCATATCTACCTAATGTTTGTTTCAGTCAGCTACATATGCACGTGATCAGCCAGGATTTTGATTCTCCAGCCCTGAAAACCAAAAAGCACTGGAACTCTTTTACTACAGACTACTTCTTAAACTCTCAAGGTAATGATTTGAAAATATTACATTTTGTAACACGTAATCCTGCTTGAGGGTTCGGGCTTTGGGCTTTTTTCCCAAACAGGTGCATAAACCACAAGTTCCACTGTAATAAGTGGAAAGCTTTATATAATTTCAGACATTGGGGAATAGCACCAAGTAAAAATGAAGTGAATTTTGTGACTGGTTTGAATTAGAATGCAGTGGTGCTGTGCTGCGCATGCGAAGCAGTGCGCAGAGTTTCTGCAGTGTCATGTGTTCCACAACGCTACGTGGTCCCAGTACCTCTTGTCTCCCATTTTTTTTCAGATGTGATAGAAATGGTAAGAAACAAGGGAAAAGTGATGGTGAAAGATGACGTCTCCAGACTTCTCACGTTGCCCCTCCAGTGCCATCGCTGCACACAGCAGGTGTCCACTGTCCCACAGTTAAAGGAACACCTCAAGAAACATTGGCCAAAATGACTTTGCAAAAAATCATCTGACAACCTGTCTTCAGATTTCGGGCTAAAACAAAGACCTTGAAGTGTTAGTGGATGTGTATGTTTTTTGTTAACTGGAATGACAAATGTGATGTGGGAAAAAGTAGCGTGTTAACTTTGGAACAGGTTAGACAAAAAAACCCCCATAAACCCACAACATAAAGCGACTTGTGAAATTGAAGGTGTGTTTGCAGCTTTGTTGTCGTACCGCCACGCTAAACTGTACATGAACTGAAGTCTGGAGGAAGGGTTTTGTTTGGATGAAAGGATTTATTTTAATTCAGAAGCTGAGGCATTGAGCGCAGATGCAGGTTTCCACTGAAAAAGGAAAGAAACAATGCTTTAGAGGTCTTTCTCTGAAGTTTCTAAGTGGTAACGTTGCAGAGGCTGTTGGGGCTGACGCGGGCTGAACTGTCGAAGGAACGTACTGCGAGTGTATGGGAAGGAGCATCCGCTGCAGCCTCCCCCCGTGGCCGTGCCACAGCGTGGCTGAACATGCAGCGCGGCTGAACCTCCCTGTAGCTGTGGAGCGGGCATCGCCCCCTGCCAGGGCCGTCACCGCGCAGGCGCCGAGAGGGGTGGCCTGTCTCTGTGACATACAAGAACGTATTTAATGGTTTTAAATGTGTATCAACCCACGTGAATACTGTCCAATGACCAGCACTACTGTTCGCCAGGGTAATAAACTATGAAGGTTGGCGGTTGCTTGGGGACATTATGTTGAGGTTGGTACAGAAACTGAGGGGTTTAGTGCTGCTTTTTTTCTCCGCAACAGGATTTTGGTGAGCTGCTATCCTTTGATTGTCATCAGGATGTGAGCTTCCAGATCAGCAGCAGAGCAGTAGTAATGAAAATCTGTGTCTGGGTCCAGAACTGGTTTGTAGGGTTCCATTTCATCCTAAGCCCAGCTTTGCTGGTTAACCAAGGTGCCCTCTGGGTGAAATGGCTTTCAGTAAAAGCACACAGAGCTTCTATTATCCTAGGAAAACACTGTGTAACTCTGGATAGCGTGTTCTATGGGGAGAGGGTGTCCTATTCTTCCGTGACCCCATGCAGCAGCGTGTTACATGCACACTCTGGTGGGGCAATTAGCAGCCTGTTGTTGCTGGAAAAGAGGGAAGATGTTCCTGTCATGGAATTGGGGACAGTAAGGGTGAAGGGTTGGCTGTGGCCTAAATTCAAACACCAGTCACATTTTGGATTTTGCTGACGTTAGTAATATTATGCCTTAATTTAGAAAGCAAAACTTAGAAAAAAAAGAAGAAAAAATGACAAAAGCCCAGCTTGTCCAGAGATTCAGTCAAACCAAGGCTTCACTTCGCCCCAGCGGTGCAGCAGTGCTAGCCCTTAGCAACAGGAACTACGTATGATGTCGTAAGCCGGTGGCACCAGTAGAACCACTGCCACCAGGGCTGCAGGCCTGCTGCGTGTCACAGCTGCGCAGGACAGGTCTGCACCAACAGCAGCAGTGGGTGCCAGCGCTTTGAAGCCTACAATGGACAGCCACGTGTGCGCCACCAAGGGCAGCCTCCAGGCCGTGAAGGAAACTAAAGCGGTAGTCGTAGACATTGGCACGGGTTACTTCAAGTGTGGCTTTGCAGGGGACCCGTCTCCTTCCCATGTTGTTCCATCTACAGTTGGTAAACCCCCAGGGGAGGCTGGGCGCAAACAAAAAGAAACCTTTAGTGGAAGAGACCTTCAGAACAGCAGCCCAATAAGACGTGGTGTAGTGGTGGACTGGAACTGTGTCCAAGATACTCTGGAGTGTATTTTCCAGAGGGAGATGAAGATTCGGCTGGAGGACCATGCCTTTCTGCTGTCAGTTCCTCCCCTGTGTTCCATGGCTGACAAGGAGAGATACGCTGAGATGATGTTTGAGGGATTTCACGTGCCTGCTATCCACATTGCCTACCAGTCATGTTTATCCATGTACTTTTATGGAAAAACCTCAGCTTTTGTGGTGGAAAGTGGCCACAGCGCTTCGCATGTGGTTCCCATCTACGAAGGTTATGTTATGCGTAGCATCACCGGGAAAGTAGATTACGCTGGCTTGGACATCACACGTTACCTGATGAAGTTACTAAATGAGTCTGGAAACGCATTCACAGAACACCAGCTAAACATCGTACAAGATATCAAAGAGAAGTGTTGTTACACTTCTCTGAACCCTAGAAAGGACATGCGTTTGCCCGTTCAAAACCAACAAATGGATTATGAGCTGCCGGATCGACACCTCATCACTGTAGACAAGGAGAGATTCCTTTGTGCTGAAGCGCTCTTCAACCCAGCCTTACTTGGCTCGCAGCAGCCAGGGCTTTTGCAGCTGACACGCACATGTCTCCAGAATTGTGGTGGCGACATCAAAAAAAAAATGGTGAAGAATATCTTGCTGTGCGGGGGCAGCACTATGATGGAGGGCTTTGCTGACCGCTTCCAGATGGAACTGGCCAGGATGTGCCCCAGTGACAACCTTGTCATAGCTGCGTCCCCTCAGAGGAAGTATTCTGTCTGGATTGGTGGGTCTATTCTGGCCTCACTCCACTCTTTCCAGGACCTCTGGGTTTACAGCAGCGAATACGAAGAACATGGTCCTTACTGCATTTTTAATAAGTGCTTCTGAGGATGACACTCCATAGAATGACCAGTGTTGACAAAGGGTACCTGAATCAAGAGCAACTCCCTTCCACCCCTTGCTGTAACTCAAGAGATTTCTGCTGGAGCTTTCATGATAGTGTGTGCCCGAAATTGTTCTTTTCTTTGGTATTTTGTATTTAATGAAGCTAGACAGCAGACAGCTGACAAACTTCTACTCTAACGAGAGAAGCAGGCTTCCACACAGCCACATTTGCTCAGAAACTGGGACATTCCTTAAGTTAACTCCTTATTTCTGCATTAATGGCTTACTTCAGTTCCTGTTAACTGCATCTGTTGGTAGGAGCCTCCACAGAACTCCAAAGAGCAAATTCAACCAGTACAGGGGGATGATCCCTTCCCTAGTCCAGCTCACCACACTATTCCTGATCCAGGCCAGGATGCTGTTGGCCTTNAGACTTCTTGAGTCTGACTACAGAAGTATTCTGGGGTAAAACTGAACTCTCAGATATGAGGTTAGATGAGTTTCCAGCTGAAACAGTTCTGCAACAGCACACAGCATAACCAGGGTACAGCTGCTGATCTGCCAGTGCTGTACAGGAGCATTAGCTGATCTTCTTTAAACTGAGATAATTAGTGTAGTATTGCTGAGCAGTGTGTGACACTGACACCCCCCACCCCACTCTACCCTTCCCCCTGCTTTTATTTACCTTCCGCTCTACCCAAGATTTCCCTGGTGCGAATAGGTACATTTTCAGGACACTAATGGCTGCTGGTGCTTCAGAGTTCTCTCCTCCAACATAACAAAGCAATTCTGGTGAAAATCTGGTATTACCAACGTCCAGCTTCAACAGAGAAAACACAGCTCATTTATCTAGCAACTGCATCAATTTCTTATTGGTACAGACTTACTGGTGAAATCTCTAAACGAGGCTCAACACCTTAAAATGTGACCTGTCATCATGGCAAGTACCATCCACGGGAGGTGGATGGCAGAGAAAATAGCCTGTCCAGCACTGCTGGGGTTGCTTCATCCAGAAGGGAGAGAACAGTGCTGGGAGATGCTGGATTCAACAGGCAGCATCCAGAGCTGCACACCCTGCTGCTCTCCAGCCTCACAAACCAACTCTGCAGTGGGATGTGAGTCTGTCCCCATTAGCGCGATGCCATACAGGTCACAGTCACAGCTGCATCAGCTGCAGGGACCCTTCACTTGCACAGCCCTAGGAATGGTGTATCAGAAACGCCAGGACAACAATGGTTTCTGTAGAGATGTAATGAGGTTATATGAAAAGTTACAGTTCAGAGTCCACTGGGATTCCTTGGCTTTTAGTTACTGGAGAAGATGCAGTTTCCACTGTAGATTTTTATTGATTTTTGGTGCAATAAGTAATTGTGGATCTGAAAGGCAAACAGGACAAGGGTCAGAACAGAGGGTAACAGCAATATGGTTTCTTCAGGAGCTGGCAACTACTCACTTGCTTTTCTTTCTATCAAAAGACACTGTCTCTGACACATAGCATTTCCCTTTAGTGACTGATCACCAGCCTACTCAGAAGAGCACACCCAGCAGAATGGCTTACAGAAATCAAGGTCTGGGGCAAATCAAGGCCCTCTCCATTAAATATTAACCTGCAGAATGAGGAGGCAACAATCAATGGCAGAGAGCAAAACTCTGTTCATTCACCAGTAGCTGGGACATCACACACAACAGCCAGCTGGATCTGTTAAGTGCGAATAAGAGGCACAAGGCTTTTCTCCAGAGCCAGTCCTGGCAAGCAGCAATAGGCAGGTCACATCTAGAGGTTTATTAAAGTATTTCTCCAGGCAATTCCAGGACTAGTGGGGAAGAGGGAAAACAGAGGGGAGATGGGACCAGCACTTGCTAGGTCTCTCAAGCCTAAGTTGTATTAGCTACAAGGATTTCAAGATGGCAAAACACTACAACAGACTGTAGCCTGGCCTGGTCAAGAGCCTGGCCTGGCTGCGACAGCCAATAGAAAAATCCAGCTGGTAAGTTCCAAGCAGAATTATCTAACACATTCCCTAAGAACTCAGACTTCTGATTCCCTCACAACAGACAGACACTACACAGACAGGAAGCCAAGAGTACAATTCTGACAGTAGTTTTAGCACTGGACTTCAGAGCAAATAAAACCTTATCAAGGCTGCTCACTTGCCACAAGGAGGGAGGATACACCATAAAGAAAAGCAAGAAACTCCTATAACTTCATAAAAACTGTTTGCCAGTAGCAATGCTTGGAGAGCCTCAAACCCTGCTGACCTCACTGACACTTCACACCCACTCAGAGCTTCAACTAACCTTGTACAACAGGCGTCATCATCCTCTTCTGCTGATAGGCAGCCATAATGCTGTTTGCAGTTGAATTGGGGCCCAGGACCTGTATGAAGAAGCAATACCCATGTTCCAACCTGCACAAAGCAAGGCTAAGAGCAGGGATACCTACAAAGGAAACTCTGCTGTTAAGTCTCCAAAATCAGAAGGCGCTGCCTGCAGGAGACCTCACAGTACAAAGTGACCATGAATACATGATCAAAGCACAGCAATGTGTCAGAACAAGCTAACACAGAGGCAGAATGGGACAACTGATTTCGGACAGCTTCTCAAGACACAGAACCCTTATCACAGCACCCACTTCTTGACAGCAGTGTAAGTGTCACGACTTAGCATTACAGTGCCAGCAATATGTAAAGTTCATTTGAGAGTCTCAGCTCCCTGCCAGATAGTACAGTTCTAATCTCTCCTTAGAATCTTGCTAATCATTAGTTAAGGAGAAGATACTGGGGAATATCTTGTGTTCACCACGAGTGTCAGAAACTACTTATTACAAATAAAGCCTTTTACTTTGGAAGGGAACGAAGTGCAGTGCTAATGATTTCCTTATACTGTGAAAAGGAAAGAGAAGCCTGACATAACCCTTCTTTTTGCAATATATTCCTTATCATATACTAGTTCAGACTAAATTGACCAGTCCGGTAGCTTTTCACTTCACACCACCAGGTCAGACAACCACTACTCCAGTACATATAAGCTACACTAACACCTCAACTGTCAGGCCTAAAAGAGAAAACAACGTTCCTATGTTTTACAAATTACTTAAGATAGAGCTTACGAAAAGAAGTCACCACTAGGACAAGGTAACACAAGCCTCATGAGAGCTCATCCTGTCCAACAGGGCATGCAGCGCAAGGGACACAGTGGGCTAAACCTGTTGTACACACCTAGAGTGTACTGACTTGGCAGGTACTGCACAGAAAAAAAACCCAGATCTGCAAAGCAAAGCAAGGACTCTGGGCTCTTTGCTGGTGAATGCAAAATACTGCTAAATACTTGGTGTTGTATGTCAGACGTGATGGGTATTGTGGGTGAGCACAGACCGAGTTGAGAGAGCTCTGCTGCAGGTCTGGAGTCCAGATTTCTGGGATCGAGGTCTCCATCAACTGCAAAACCTCTTCCAGGACTTGCTGCAGTGCCCCAGCTTGCTCATCATAACCAAACAGCACAAGCTGCTTCAGAAGCATGTGTATGTCTCCTGCAGGAGGGAACAGAAGCACAAGCAGTAGCAATTAATGCAGTTATGACAAATATGCAGCTCTATTTCTCTGCTGTCAGGGCACAGGAAGGGGAGCAGCAAACGAGAACTGGGTCTGTCCCTACCCAGCCCATACAGTGCCTGAGTACAAATGTGAGACAAACCTGCCACAGCACTGACAAGGTCTCACTTCTCTGCTCCCAAACTTCAAATGTGGAGACCACACACTATTACATGTTCTTCCAGGCTCAGAGGCAGATGAACTGCACCAAGGTCCAACACAGATGGTCTTATGGACCGTCTCCCCCCATCATGCTCATCAAGAACGAGGGGCCACCCTGCCTCAGCTGTCCTCACAAGCTGCAGAGTACATTAAGATCATCAAGTGTCCTACCCTTCACAGTCTCAACAGCACGAACATTTTCTCCCAGGACTTCCAGAAGGGCCATATCTTCAAAAGGGCTCCCCTCCTTCAAGCTGTATCTCTTGCGCTCAGCTTTGCGCCGGTTCTTTGAGGACCGCCTGGAAAAGGAAGATGCTTAGTTACAGTGTGCACAACAGGATTATCTGTAACAGGGTAAGTCTGAAGGAACATGAACAGTGGGCACGAAACTTGCTACTCTAGTCCTCACCCCCTCCAGTGAGAGGGGATGTAAGCTTATGTACCTTTGTGTCAATGTTTTTAATGCTACTCAACTAGTATCCTTAGTGGTCTGAAACACAAGTCAGTAGTTGGGCTGCTCCTCCATTGCAGAAAGGACTGCTCTGTGTTCTAGCAAGGTTAAAGCATCTAAGCACAAAACAGGGTAAATTGCCGGGCAGCAGTCACTATCAGGCAAAGCTGAACTCCACTTAAAACAATTTGGTGCCAGGATCTGTGATGCCTGTGCACAATTCTATTTCTGCTGTCTCCACAGGCTGTGCACTAATACAGCACAGCTCCTTTGTTTTATCACAGGAAAGCAACTTCTAATCACAGGTCGGTACTAACTGCATAGTGTCCCCAAATGATCAGCTCACTCTCACACAGGTATGCTGAATACTAAGGTTGCATTCTCTTCCTCTTTTCAACTGGGCCACAAAAAGTCCACAATATTCCCACAGCTGTATTTTTCCACATTTCAGCTAGGGAATTCAGATGCAGTCCCACAGACTACACTGGCCTGTAACACACCCCACCCCATGCTGCAGCTCATATTCTTAAGAGCACTCAAAAGAAACACAGATGCCTGCTGTGGGAAGACATCAGTATGAGATTTATTAGCAACCCCTACGCATCAAGTGCAAAACCCGGGAGAAAGGGCACAAGCCACGCGTGCAAGCTCTGCCCAGTATTCTGTGTCAAGCTTCCTACAGAAGCTATTCTGGCAACATGCCCGACACTCACAGAGCTGGCTCCTGCCCAGAGTCTGTGTTCACAGCTCCTCTGCTGGGCACTCAGTTCCTGTTGCACTAGTAGCTTCTGGCATTTTCTGCTCTCTCCCTCCCAGTAAGAGTTAAAATAACCATAAAATGCCTGTAATTAAAGCAGCTTCAAGGCACGCACAGCTGCGAGGAGGAGCATGCCAAGCATGAGCAAGCTGCCCTCCCAAATGCTGATGCCAGGGTAGCCACTACACCTAATTTGGAGGCAGATACCTACGCGGATATTCTTGAATTGCTGTGTGAATATTTGCTGTTCATGTCGCTGGCTGTCACAACACTGCTGGTTTCAGAGAACAGATCCAATTCTGGGCAATTTGGCGTTTCATAATCTGCAAAACATTTTAACAGCCATCACAGTATAAAAAAAGGTCATGGTTATTCCAAGCTTTCTCTCTGGGTAATCTACGTAGCTTGCTGGAGAGGCAGCTTGGGCAGATTTGTTCTACCTGCTAGCATTCAGAACCCCTACAGCTCTCAGCCCCACTCAGCCAGCACATGAGAAGAGTGAGCAATTGTGGTAAGAACACTGTTCCTCTGCCGTGGTGAGGACTGCGATATTAAACAGCACAATCAGAGGGATGACAAACTCAGTGAAGCACATCTGGACCAGGACAAAGTATTTTGCTTTCAGAAAACTTCCCTGAGCCTGTGTAAGCTGGCAAGTGAACGGGCCTAGTAACTACTCAGCACAAAGGACACGCTGGGCACTGTCTGACACAGGCAAGCTGGCACTGTGGAGACAATGCTCCGTCATTCTGAAGAGCTTTAAGGTGCATTTTGATCCCATGAAATCTGTGACACAGATAGCACTGAAAATAAAGCTGTCTTTACAGAATGAGCAAAGTCAAACAACCGCAGTCCAAGTATGACGTGAGGAGGGGGTGAGAAGAATGCCGTTCTACTGTTGTAGATGCCACTGGAGATAGAAGACAGCACAGCTCTTCCAGAGCAAATGTAAACCACAAAGATGATCGTGGTTACTTATGCAGAGAAAATCATACACGTTTAAATACCAACCCTGCAGGCTCTCACAAGCCTTCTCCTTCAGCTCTCGGACCACTTGCAGGCGACTCTTATGGCGAAGAAATGCTGTTTTCTGAGAATCTAGGAAGATTAGCTGACTTTTCTGAGCTGCTCAATAAGAAAATCAGAATGTGAACATTAGTACAAGAGAACCATAAAAGCTTTTTTTTTTTTTTAACATAAGAAGTCTGAAGGAGCACAGTATTTCAGCAAACTCAGAAGTCAGCTGCAAAGCACAGAAAAGGACTCAAGTGCAAGGAAATTCAAAGCTTATAATACAGGAGCCCACCAGGCCAGATGGTGAATGTCAGACAAGCGTTTTCTAGAACAAGAGTCTGTTTCTGATATAGGAAGAGCAGAAAGCTCTATGGTCAAATCTCTTTACATTACTTAGGTTAAATTAAAGAAAAAAAACCCCTCAACTCATAAAGCCTACTGCCCATAGCATGAAAAGGAAAAATAACAACCAGTAACCAACCATTCTTCCTGGATGGAAGGGAGAATACAGGTATCAAACCATATTTAAAAAAAAATACTCATAAAAGCTCATAGGGCAGCCAGACATTTTCTTAGTCCATAGCTCTGCTACCACGTGGACTCTGGAACAAGGACTGTCCTGCTTGTTCATGGACACGCAGACACAGACCTCTCTGCAGTTTGTGACTGTGAGGTTTGGAAAAGCTCAAAAGGAGCTTGACTAATCTAAAAAGAGCCCATGACACTGCAGGGCTTCAAGCTGCATTGAGTACTGTCAGATGCAGCTAACCAGGTGGCATCAGTTAGGCAGAATCAAAGCATCCTTCCATACAGCTTCCAGTACTGCAGTGCTGTGACTTCCCACAGAGCAAGTAAAGACCTTCTTCAGCCTCTAAAGCACAGAGAAGTTTTGGATTCTTGCAGATTCACCTTCCACAATAGCGGGTTTGAAATTGGTCTCCAAGATATCCAGTCTATCATACTTGTGAATCTGGATCAGGGAGAGGAAACAAGGTATTATTTAAGATCTAACGCAGATCCAGTCCCTCTGTTCTTGCTCACTAAAGAAATAGTTCCACTTTGGTTACTGTGCTCTGAAATGTCTTACCAGTCTTAAAGCCTCTTCCCAGAGTGCCCCTTCTAACAGCAGGGTAACAGCCTCTTCACAGTCCTAAAGAAAAGAGCAACAATGTACTGCTACTGATGCAAGTAATACATATTCAAGTAGCACCTATTCAGATGCACATTCCTACAAAGCAGCATCACAGTCAGGACAGGAAAACACTGCTGTGCCAGCTACTTTCAAGTGCTGACTTTAAAAAAAAAAACCACAGCCCAAACCCCATGCCGAGGGGAAATCCTTCTGGAACTGTCTTTCTTACTCCAGCCCCCATGCTTCAGCTCTCTGAGACAAAAGCTCTTCATACCAAAGCAGAGGCAGCTTCATGAGTGGAAAAACTCAGGGACACAGCATTCACCCACACCCTAGTCACTGCATCAGCTGGACCTGCTCTGCCCTCCCCAAGAGAGCCCATGGCACAGACTGTTTTCCTGTCAGCATAAGAGAAAACACAGATGGCGTATCTCTCTGACACAGAATACTACCGCGGCACAGATGGGAGGGTAATTACCTGAGTGTACTGCTCCAGGAGTATGGCTGCCTCCGCATGCTTTCTCTGATCAACTAGTTTTCCTACAAGAAAAGGTAGAGTTCAGCTTCTCAGAAGCAGCTGGATTTTTGTGCCACAAACCAACAAAAGTAAAGGAAAATCCCACTCACTGAGGCACTTTCTACCTGCTCACACACTTACTGAATCTGTCCAGTAAAAAGAGGGCTGGCTGATGCCAAGAATTCATTAACGTACATCATCATCAGCCATTTGCTTATGAAATTGCTGGTGCCCATCCCTCAAGACCAGCTGAAGAATGTTCTCCCAAAGTCTAAATCAGAAATAGTGAAGATCCTCTTAAGCAGAGGGGCCATGATGTAAAAAGGAAACCTCTCATGAAAGCTTCAGTGTATTGCAGCCTTGCTATCTGCAGGGAGCACTTTGCCATCTGCTCTCTGTGGTAGGGACAGCAGCCATCAACCTTGTGGGATTCAGGGCTTCTAGTTCCCTAAAAGTCAGAACCAGCTTTGGATATCCTAGGATGCAATGTATGAGAGCAAGTGATACCAGAAAAATTACCTAAGCAAAGCAATCTCATCCAAGACAGTTTGTGTCTGCTCATTTTGATAAATTATAGTTGTGATTTAAGAGGAGCACCAGAAAAAGAATTAAAGGCAAGACATGAAGGATCCAAATTACATTAAATGACATAAAAAGAAAGTACCAGAATATCCAACTCTGGAAGACTACACTTCCAGGAGCCATATTCCCACTGCATTAAGTGGGCCCTTCATAAACTCTGCCTCTGATTAAGGCAAAAGTCAGAGTGACGCTCATTTTTCTCTTGCTGAAATATATGCCAGGTCCCCAACACATCTCACATGTGCAATCTGGTATGTCCTAGTGAGCACAAATTCTCAGACTAGCTATCTTCTTCTCCTGCAGTAGAACAGCATGCAGCTTTACACAGACCAGTTAGTCCTAGCTGCTAGCAGGCTTTAAGGAGAAAACATGAAGATGCAGCTCTGAATTATCCAATATCTGTCAAAGTCTGTGACTAGGCAAAGTACTTATGTCAATTACGTCTAGAGGCCACAGTCACGTTGGTTCCAAGAATCTCCATTCCCTGAGGTTAACCAAGGAAGTAATTTGGAATAGCAGTCTGGCAACTGGTTGCAAGGAAAAAGCGCAGGAACAGTCAGCATAGGGCAGCCAAGCCCTGTGCCAAGCTAGCTTGGCAACTCCTGGGTGCCTATCAGCTCAGCTGCAGCATCTTTTGGTTCCTTTGAGAAACAAAGTGATGTGCAATCACACAAACCCTTGTAGAACGTATGATCTTTGTTTTTCCTTTAAGAAAAAGGCTGGTGGCGACTGAGTTTTTCACTAAATTTTAGGGAAAGTCAAAATGAACCAACAATAACAGCAGCCAGTTTTGCTCTGCGCGCTTGATCTCCTCAAGGCCTACCTGCCATGCTCCGTGCCAGGCTGGACACCTTATCTTTTGTGTAACCAAGCCGTGACGCCATGCACAGGGCTTGCTGCCAGCTACCACTGTTCTGAAAAGCATCAAGCGCTTTTGCAAAGATGCCAGCACGAGCAAATACCAACGCAGCCTGTTCATATAGCTGCTTCTGAATCAAGTACTCCCCGTACGCATCGCTGATATCCTGCAAGAAAGGGATAAAAGAAAAATAAGAAATCAGCTGCAGAGTCAGTAGCATTCCTCCATTAGTAGAAATTAAGTGTCCATCAACAAAAGCCTATTTCTCCCTCCCTTGAGGAACCTCCAGGCACAGTATTCCTACTCCATTTTGAACTTTTTATCAAGCTAAGGGCTGATTAGCATATGGAGACATTTCACAGAGCTAAAGCAAAAGGCATTGGGAGGTATCTAACTCTCCAAGCCAAAAGCTGGGTAAACCACACATTGCAGGAAATCAGCCCCTTCTTCCCTACTCACATGAGCAGTTTTTGTTAGAATGTCTCCCTGAACCAACATACTCCAGGAGCCAAACACTGGCACAAGGGAGGATGAAAGCCCTACAACTCTATAGGCACAGGCTGCTGTGAATCAATAGCCTGAGATCACTACGCTATTCAAAGCTCACGATCTCCATCAGGAAGGGGCGGGTGGATTTGACTGAAAGAATGCAGAAGGAACAAAGAACCACTCCCAGTGAGCCAGAGTGAGGAACAGACCTCTCTCATGAGGAAAGGGTCCTTTCTGCTTTCATCGTGTTGCAAGCAAGAGTTTCTGAATAGACCCTATTAATACTTCAGCTACTTCTTTTACAAAGGCTTGTGTGTTGTGTATTTACAATATCTAAATGAAATTATATTAAATACATTAATTTACATTTTACCTCAGCCTTGGGCAAGCTAAAGCTCTTCAGTAATACCAAAACCAACAAGGGACACTGCATTCTAGGAAACAGCACATCTGCAAGTGCTTCAAGCCCTACAGCACTCTTGAGAATAGTTTAAGGGTAATTTAAAGTTATATAAGTGTCCCTGTGCAATCTGCAAGTGCCAGACAGAAAGCTGGTATCACAAAGGTCAAGCAAGGAATACAGGTCTTTCTGTGGTAATGGGAGTTCTCCAGCACACCACAACTGCAGCAGAAACTGGACTCTTAGGTGCTCTCCTGGTCACAGGATCAAAGAAGTAACAGCCACTCCTTCGATGACCAGACCTTGCAGGGTCAGTGCTGAGAGTCATTCCAATCGACATCTCAGAGGAGGGTCTCAGACAACACAGGAATAGCAATGACCTGCAGAACTTGAATGCAAGCAGCTGCTGTATCATTCCTGTCCTCACGCAATGTGCAAACACATGTGTGAGAATAAAGAATTTGCATGCTGCAGTGTCATGTACTTACACACCTTGTACTCCTGAGTGCTAGAGGGGTACAGCTTCAAGGCTTCACAATACTGATTCTGATCCTTCACCAAGTTCAGAAATTCAGAGAAGTGTTCAGGACCTGCAGAAATAATTTATTTTTCACAGTAATACAAGAAAGCACATAGCTCTCATTGCTCCCAGCCAGACTGGGTTCATTGCACAGGAAGCAACTAGAGGTGCTTGGGTGAAAGGGCACAAAGCATCTATTGTACTACTGTATAATCAGTGTTCTCTTCCTTGAGGTTTGCTCCACTTTTGCCACCAATATTAACTGGGGACAAGTCATCTACAAAAGGAAAAAAACAAGACTCGCACTTCATGATGAGAGTAAACACTCTCCCTGTGTGAAGCCTATTAAAAACGTAGCAGAAGTATGTCAACCATGCACTACTGGGAGGGAAGACGACCTTGTGGAATCCTTCTCTTTCTTCAGCTATTTCCCCACAAAGGCTCTCTAAAACGGAAACGTTCCACTGCAGTATTTCTCCTTAGAGACACTGGATGTGCAGGACACCTACCACATTTGCTGAGGTGCCCAAGAGCTTTTGTGTATCTCTTCAAGTGTCTGTCTATTGTATATCGCTGATAATTGGTTTCCATTTTCCGGAGGGTATTTAAGAAGGGCAAGTATTCTTTTGGGTCCTGCAAAGAATAATAACGACTGCAGTTGAGCTAACATGGTAAGATCCGTATTTGTCCCCGTCTTCACCAACAGTCCCATATTCAAAATTGTATGATAATACATCAAAAAGGCTTTTTTAACATTAAGGCATGCAGTCATAACACTTCAGACCACAGTCCCTCCCTTCCCCAGAGCTACCTTTCTGTGCTGCTCTAGAAAACTGCTCTAGAAAAGCAGTATTTCACCTTGAGCACCAGCAACTTTCCAAAGCTGTGCCCAAGAAGTACTAAGGGATGCAGAGACATACCACCATCCCAGCACCATCCCAAGCACCTACAGGACTTCTGAGCAACTGAAATCCTGCCTAGGTAGGGAGCTATGACTAACAACATGTGGCTGATCCACAGACAACAAAGAAACTCTGGGAAAGAAGAAAAATAGTTCCTTGGCTGGAACTATAAGCCAAGACCTTTTGAGACTTTTCAGCCACCATGATGACTAAATCAAAGTCATACGTCCCCAAGGAATAATCATACAATTCATTGACATCCACAAGGAAAAGCAGGTACTTCAGTGCTTCTTCTGCACTCACAGCTTTGACATCTGGAGTAATGCTTTCTGTAACAAGATAAAGAAGCATACCATCCGTTACACCACCAGCAGTGGAACCCTGCTGTAAGGGAGGGATGCATTATTAAGCACATCCTTGACACTGGATAGAGACCATCAAACTAATGGCTCGTTCTGTCTTGCAGGAGGGGTTACTTTGCCTTTCCTGCAGAACTTAAAGGACAGTCTGAACATCGTAACTTGTGAAGTGTGCAACAGTGACAAGTCACAAGTATCAGCACAGAGTAAAAGCAAAGTTTGACAGTTTGAGATACCAGGACCCGGAATGGTAACTTCCTGCTCCATGCTGGGATAACCAGAGTTCTGACTGGAAAGAGAGAACAGCTCCAACTCTGGGCTGTCTGTTGACACACCTAGATTAAAGGATCAGCTGAGGGCATGTACAGCAGTGTATCTTAGCTAATATGCCGCTGTTCCATTAATATACAAGTTTCAAGTACATTTCTGTTTTCTGGCTGATTCCATAAGCATCCATCTTAAAATAATTTTCAGGGTGAACCACGCTAACAATGAAAGCTCCTGAAAACCACCCATTTTCAAAACTTTTGAGTTCCTGATACAACACCTCGAAGATCATGAACCTTCTGGAGAGCAATTTCCAGTTCTGGAGGACTCTTCTTTACATGTGCTGTCAGTATTGATAGGCAGTATCTGAAGAAAAAAGCAGCAGTAAATGAAAAAGCAAGAAGGCAGAAACGTTGCTTATTCCCATTTTAGCACACATTGTGCAAGTCCTAGTTTACATTTTAGTAAAACAAAAACCCAAACCCAAATACTACTCAGGTATTTAAATCTTTTTAAAGGAAGGCAGGAAAAATGGGAAGAGAACAGAATATACCAGAAAGGTTTTTCTACTCAGCGTGTCACAAGACTAGAGATGTGTTTTGAGTAGAATGAGCTTTGTTACCATGCCAGCCAGCATAACGGAGAGATAAAACATGTCTCTGAAAGCTCAGATAGCTAGAAACAATTTTCCAAATCAAATTTGGCACAATGGCAGTCTTTTATAAAAGGAAAGCTTTCTAGGAGGTTATTTCCACTTTCACATATTTCACACGTACTATTTCAAAACAGCTTTCCCAGCTAAGGGGATGGTTTGTTTTCCAAAACCATTTGCTGAAAAGCATCTAAATTTTCAGGGTTCAACAGCAACCCAACATCTGTTGCTCCTCTTTCCACGGTTTCATATATAAACTGCCAATCTCTGAACACTGCTTCACTAACCACCGTTATTATCCTATTTTCCCCCCCTTCAACCTTGTCTGTTGTTGATTCATCCAAGGAGGATAGTTACCAAAAAGTTAATCATTCAGAAATGTGCAGCTGAAGGTTTACAAAAGTAATTCAGTGCCAAATGTAACAGCTGAGATCTTTCCGAAAGGCCAGCTGCTACAAAAAGCCAGCATCTCCCTGAGATGACAACCTTGCTCATGTGTCTCTGTCCCCTATGCCACACAGACTGTTCCTAACTGTAAGAATAGTTAAGTAACAGTGAGTGTATTTCTTAAACCCTTATAAGCATCCTGCATCTATTACTTTAATTCTTCTAGTAAAAAGTTGTTTTGCTGTCTGTGGCATTAGTAGATGTTGTGGCTTTCAGGACAGCATCCTCAGCAGACGGAAGGTATGGCTACATAAGTCTTGTGGAGCACAGGCTCACCTCAGAGGATCTGAAGCAAAATAACTGATCTTAAGGACAGCTTTGCTTTCTACAAATGACTCACTAAAATCTCTCTAATGTTCCCTCAGCTATGCTAAGAAAATACTCACTTTTGAGGGTCAATGTGTTCCATGGCAACTCTCATCACATCACATATGAGGTTTACTTTTTTCTGGTCAGGACACTGGTGTGGCTGAGCATTACTGCTGCCATTCAGGGATGGGTACATACTCTTCGTGAAATCTTCTTCTCTAAACAAAAACAGATACCATGAATACTAGCATCGTCCATCAGATAGCCCAGCACAAAGACAACAACATTAAGAAACACAAACACATGCAGAAAATAACTACTCAACAAAATAGCTCGTGTCAGTCAGTACTGACACGCACAACCTGCCACGCTATCAGAAAGCTCTCTGATATCTCTCATCTGTCCCAATCGATCCTCAGCCTAGACAGGCATTGAAAAAAAAAAAGTGGTCAGAACAACTTAGTTGCACAAAAAAAAAAATCAGAAGCCAAGATTTTTCAGAATGCAGCTGTCTTCTCCTAAATCCACTATGGAGAAGCAGAGCACAGAGTACTTCTGAAAATTAAGCCATTTGCTTTTATTTCTAGATAAAGATTTAAGGCCAGCTCAAAACTGAAAGTACAATAGGACAGCTAAGTGACAGCTCCAGTTCCTAAACAATTATTTACTTCAGCAGTCTTGAGAAGTCCTGAAGCTACCAATGCCTCTTATCACTCAACCTTTGAGAAAGAAGGGGACCTGATTCAGCAATCTAAGCAAGATCTTATCTTGGCCTCAGGCTTCAGATAAGCAGTGCTGTCTTGCTCCTCTTTATGAGGGAACAAAACTTTCTCTGTTCACATTTACCCCCATACAGCAAAACAGAAGACAAGTCAAAGCAGTCAGATGACTAATCCCTTGCTGGAAAAATCTAATGTCTTCCTGCAAGCTGGAATTCCCAACAAAATACACTGACTGTCCCTGAAACTACTGAGCTTACTTGAGCCTTTTATGACCCAACATGCCAGATTTCTGACTGACTCCTTGAACTCGCACTGAAGAGCTGCCAATACTTTGACAGAACAAGGTACCACCACTGATTACATGCATGCTGCCATTTACAGAATTATACTCACTTCAGTTCTGTAAAAAACAAGTTGATATAGTTCACAGAATCTATTTGCCTGATAAAGGTTTCTGCGTTTTCCAGAAATACCTGAAATGAACAACAGCGTTACTGCCATTATTCTGAACAAGTACATTAACTACAAGAACAAATTAAAAGACCTTTTTCGAATGTGTAAGATGAAGGAAATGCTAAATCCAGTCTGCCTGCATGAGGATGCACCAGTGTAGAGCAGCCATCTCTGCTCAAAGCAGAACTGCCAGCACCACCTACTCTTTTGAGACTACTGTTCAACGCCAATGGATTCCCGGCTAGATGGAAATGGGAAACAACACAATAGAACTGGGCATACGTACCTTGGGATTGTGGTCATAGAGAAGATTGAGGTTGATTCGCAGCTTTCTCATGCACTGAAAGGCTTCCTTGAACATGAGCCTGGAGGAATAAGCCAAGTGGGATAGTTTAGACAGTGGTTAGGTGAAATATCTGCAAATAAAGGTAACTGACTAGAGGTAAGTACAGATCCTCTGGGAAGGGAATTGCATAGGCAAATTAGTTGTGTAGATTGCCTTCCAGAAAAAACGTGCAAGGTCAATCCTGTTCATTGCCAGCCTGTGCAGTGGGACAGACCAGCACGCCAGGTTGAGGAAGCAAAGCAGGCCCTGCATGACTTTTTTCCCCTCCCTTAGAACAGAGAACTACATTTTAATCTAGTGGACCAACTTCCGTTTCCAACTTCAATATAAATCAATTAATTGATCTCCATCCTGAAGAATGGAGCAGACAATGATTTCTCCCACCCACACAGTCTTATCATACATATAAGCCCTTCAGTGGTGAAGTGAGAGGCACCTGGGACCGCTGAAAGCTGGATTTCTAGCTGGCAGCCCCAGAAACAATTTCATTCCAACTAATGAAGTCAGCTCCTCCGAGTTTAGTTCCCTCCCTTCTCCAGCACAACAAAACCAGGACAGCCAGCCTCTAACGGCACAGACTAGGGGAGGGAAGACCAGAACACATGAGTGCTATTTACCTGTCTAGCCACTTCCGAATCTGGGCAAGGACCAGAGCTCGGTGGTGAACAGTCTCCAGATTTCCTCTTGGCATCTATAACATGAGATCCACAAAATTATTTATTTGTAGTTACTCCACCTACATTGAAGGCAATGGACTGGATAATTTTCTAGACCTGCCCGCCACTTGCAGGTGCGTGGGCCTGTTTTTTCACTTCAAAGGTTATGCAATTTCAAAGACAGTGGGAAAGTATCTGAATATTTTCTCAGCTCCATTCCTTCCTTCGGAGGCTGGACTCCACTCAACGAGGCTGGACTCCACTCAACCAGGCAAAACCCAGAGCAACCTGATGAGGCTTTCATGTTATCCCTGTTTAGAGAAGGATGTTGGGCTACACACCCCCAGAGGTGCCATTCAAATGACATCCTTCTCCATTTTGTGAACCTCTGCTGGTTCTGAAGTGTGATCTCAGTCAGCGCTTCAGACAAATTTAGTGTCAAGGCTAGTGGAGGGCTGCTAGCAAATACAGCAAGCACTTAGATGTGAGCCTGAAATTCACTGCGAGAGGCCACAATATATAGCACTAGGCTATCTCAGCCATTAGGAATTTGAATAGTCCTTCCCAGCTCTGTACATACCCAGCTGCCTGTGCTGAACCTAACCCCCACAAGCATGCTCAAAATCCATCCATATCCAGCCAGGCAGCTTTGTGAGGCACTGTGCTGCAGCAGTACAGGGCGGCAGCTTTGTGGCCCTGCAGGCACTGTTTGCAGTTTGGCCAGCTGCCCACTGAGACAGCCCCCCTACGCCCCCTGATAGCAGACCTCAGGAGACAGGGGCAGAGCACTGACCTGCAGCACAACCTTTGTGTCCTGGGGCACAACGGTGATGATGCGCGAACCTCGCTCCACCTTGCGCAGGGTCTCACTGTTGGGTGCAGCAGCACTGCTCAGGCCAGCCTGAAGGGCTGAAAACAGCATTACTTATCAGCACACATGGCACACCGCAGCGCAGTGCCCCGTTCAGGCTTTCCTATATGGCCCAGCAAGGTCATACTGGACCAACTGAGTCAACAATACACCAGTGATCATCAAAGGTTCCAGAAAGGAAGAGGAATATTCAGAGCTAAGCACTGCTGTACACAAAATAGAGAGATGTCACCCATACAACAGGATCACAAAACTCAACAGACCACATGAGAGGAGCACCGAAAGATGCAAAGGACCAGTAAGCTGTCATCCTGCATTTCCCAGGGTGCTCATACCTCTCATGAGCCAGCTGCCACCAGAAATTCTTTCTACTGGGATCCTTTCTCTACCACACTCCTTCAAATAGCACATAGCCCTTTCTTTTTTCGGATGTGGAGGGGAGGGAGAGAATGTAGGGTTAAGCTGTTTGAAAACAGTGAAACAACAACTACAGGACAAATTCTGCTTCCTGGGATGAGCAAGTGATATACAAAGTCAGTTCCCTGTACTCCTTGCTCTCTGATACACTTTTGAAAGCAGCTCTCTTTCTCCATCTCTTAAGCAGTTGCTCTGAGTGACACAAATTCAGGAGGTTTGCATGTGAAAAATGGGGACATCCTGTGGTTCCAAGATAATGGCCATGAGCTGCCGGCATCAGGCAGCCAGAGCTGGTGTTTACCTTTCACTGATATGTTCTTCAAGCAGAAGCACTGACAGGTGTGGGAGGTGGTTGTCACCAACAAAAATTCATTGTATGTGGCAAATGAGGTGATGTTGGAAGCGACCTGTAGAAAAATTACGTAGTTTATTGCTTTATAGAGCAGAACAGAAAAGCTGCCTTTGGCAGAGAGAAAGGGTATGGAATGAGGGGCAACTTTTGTACCTCAGTATCATTAACAAAAAACCGGCATCGATCTGTGAGGCCCAAGATCATCTCCTGCAAATAAAAAGATGACAAGTATAAGCTATCAGTGTCAAACTCCAGTGTTTCACAGCACCGACTAGTACTGGATTGAAGAACCTTACAATTAGTTACTAAGTACCTCGTGTGAATTACTTAAGAGAAGCTGGACAGGAAGTCATGCAATCTCTATACTAGGAGGGCTTACGTGTCTTTAAACACTTCTGGTGGGAAACCCAGCTTGGTCTACCCTGTAACAAGGACTGCACAGTAACAAAATAGCAGCAGAAACCATGCCAGATAATTTAGTTTTTTATTCAGCAGCATTTAGTTCAAAATACCAGAGAAAAAGCACTAGTAAAGAGCAGAGCAAAGCAACTCCATACAGCATTCACCTGGATGCACTCTGAAGGAAACAAACCCTGAAACTACCAGCAAAATAGCTAGTCATTCCTTAAGCTGTTGTAACTGTCAAGAAGCCGTCACCAGTAGGAAACACTAGTAGTAGGAGATCTGCAGCAACTCAATGCAGCCCTATTTGCTAATAGGGTAAGTTCAGATAAAACAGAACAAAATGTTGATTTCAAAAAAAGCAGGGAAGTGACTGCTGGAAACTTTAAATCTGACATATCTTGCTCTTCAATGACATTATTCACTGTATTAATAGAACGGGGAGACTGGGTGTTAACTGTGAATCACAAGAAATGCTCTAGAAGACAAGGAAAGATAAGATCTGAGCTTGACAGATGGCCTTATGAAGAATGCAGTTAAGAAGCATCACTGGACCCTGGGCAGAGGATCATGGTGCACATATGACACATAGAACAACCAAGTAGCAAATTTAATCTGCTCACAGCCTTACACAGTCTTACTTACTTCACCACTGATCCTTGTGATAGAAGTCTGCACGCAAGGGTAGGGGAACTGAACAGCAGAGCCACTGCTAGTCCGCCAGGGCTCAAGGAATGGAGCAGAAACTTCTAAAGAGCAAAGAAGATCAAACTGTTGTACAGACAATCGAAGATTCAGACATTACAACCACATGACATGTATCTCAACAAAACTGGAGCTGGGAATAAGCTACACCATCTGACAGACAAGAGGAATGCTGACACAAACAAAAGACTAGGATACAGCCGTCAAGAAGGTGGTAACTTCTAGGGGCTCAGAGGCACCTTTATTCCACTGTGGAACAGGAGAGAAATGCCAAGGATGTGTCAGTCAGTCAGCACTTCTGAAATCACTAAACCAGTCATTTCTTTTCAAATCATAAAGTCTGAACTATGATTCTCAATGTTAAGTGCTTTCTGACACAAATCACCAGTTTTGGCCCATTTCTGAGAGCGGAGGGAGCATGAGAGGCAGGACTAACACCAGCAAAAGTCACCTGTGTCCCTACAAGTCAACTCATATCATTAAACATTTTGAGAAATCTGTAATAACTACATCCCAGACCAGTTACTTTAATAGGCTCCAGCTTACCCCAGCGGTATTTCAGGATCTGTCTATCAGCCAGCTGCAGAGCTACAGTTTTGGTCACTGGGCTGCAGCACACGCTGATCACTTCTCCATCTACAGGCACAGAAAACCTGGAGCAAGACACAGAACATCAGTCACAAGAGCTATATATGACACCTAGACCCTGCATCTCTTGCGGCGAGATGGAAGGATGCACACCTCATGGACTTTGCTCATGTAAGGATCTTCTGCAGTCTTCTCACACCTATGTAAGCTGACATTGGCAGCACAAAGCACCAGCAACTCCAGCCAATAGGCATTTGCCTAACTGTGCTAGTCACTGTCTGCCTTCTTACAGCACTCTGCAGAGCCCACTCTTCTTTTGTTCTAATCTACAATTCATATGCAAATCAGTCTGTCTTTGCTGTGTGAGTGCTGCAGAAAACAACTCTCAGGATCCCTTCGGAAAGCAGATTTCAGTACCCCAGGTAGCTTCGTTTTGTGATCTGGTTTTAGTTCAACTAACCCCACAAAGCCCAGCAGGTGAGGAGGATAGGAGTAACAAGAGCCATCAGTGCCTTTCTGGACCTTAATAATGGTGGGCAAAGAGTAGAATTGCGAAGTTCAGTATTCTGAGGGCACAGAATTCAGACAAAGGAACAGAGCCATCTGGTACTGACACAGGCATGCTAGCATACACCCTCTTGTCAGGCTGGGTGCAGGCATTAGGACTACAGGCAAGTGCTGACCAGTAGGCAGCTTCTTGAGCAGTTTGGCTCTCCCGCAGGAAGAGAGCTGAATTCCCCAACCCACAGCATTCGGGCTGCAAGTCTACTGAGTCTTAATTCCTTCTAGGCACTGTCCAGAGGTGCTCTCAGGTTTCACCCACAACTGACAGATCTCTAGTACCGTGAATTCAGGCGCTCTTCTTCAGCTCCATCTGCATAAGGCACTGCAGTCAGATGGTGAAGAACAGACTGAGCAGCACGCTGACCCTGACCAACCACCAGGAAGCTGTCATCTGGCAGCCAGGTGAGAAATCGGAGCCCCAGAGGATTCATCACTTCATCGTTGTTGCAGCCCACTTCAACTCTGTCACAAAATAAGGGAGACTGAGAAATTAACAGACGTGATTTCAGTAAGCCACCTCACTGGAGAGGCGAAGGTCTTCCTAGGCACAGCCTGGCTGTTCAGACACACAGCATGACTAGAAGGGCTCCAGTGCACAAAGACACAGACACCCAAACATGAATCCTGCCACACGCTGGGCTGGAGATGAAGGATGAGACCCAAGGAGCCCTATTTGTTTTCCCTAGGCAGTACTACTCCCATGCCAACCATGTATGGGAACGAATGTAAAGCAAGGTGGGGTTTTTGTTCCTTCTCATTGTCCCTGCCATGCAAGCAGCTCTGTTGCTCAGTGTGCTGTGATCGTGGGCCTCAGCACTGCACAGCCACTCCTTTGGCTCTGACAGCAGGAGCACAAAGCACAGCACCACAATATCAAGAGCAGTAAGTGCAGGAAAGGCTACGTCAGTGCTGTCACAGATATAGTTATTGCTCCCACTAGGTCAACACCTCAGTCAAGGGCACTTCTCATGATAAATTGCCCACTGTGTTGACTAACCTTTAGTGCTTGTTGCAGCCACAGTGTCAGCACAATGAAACCATGTTGTCTGACAACATCTTCAAAATCTTGAGACAAGTGGTTAGAGCTATGGACTCTAAAACATCCAGAGAGGCACTACCCTTCTCTCCCCACTATAGCTGTACTAGTTCTATATTACCTGTAGGCTTTATCCAGGTATGGTGTTTCCACAGCTACTTTAAATCCATTTCCACCCACAGCTCCA
Organism: Rhinoptilus africanus; assembly: GCA_013400135.1. Classification (NCBI taxonomy): domain Eukaryota; kingdom Metazoa; phylum Chordata; class Aves; order Charadriiformes; family Glareolidae; genus Rhinoptilus; species Rhinoptilus africanus. The sequence goes on from VXBO01005303.1 coordinate 107,670, forward strand.
AACTTGACAGTGGGGTCATTCATTGTGCTCTGTCCTAGCAAACATAGAACAAAGCAGAGTTTAGAGAGCCTGCCAACAGAGCCTCTTCCTCTGCATTCTTATCAAAAAGTAGATGCTACAGAAAACTATTATGAAAGTCATCCCTACACGCACAGCCAACACCTAACCTCATTAACACTTACCCAAAGGAACACAGTTACCTTGTAAAATCATAGTACAAAACTCAGAGACAGCTTGAACAGCCTATGCTCTCACAGGACCCTGAATGTTACACTGGATACGGGACTGTGTTGAGAAGTGCTGGCTGCCTCAGATAAACCCTAGGCAGCTATTCCCAGACATCTCCAGCGCCCATCAGCAACAGGCCCTCAGAACAGGTTACACAAGATACCACTTGCTACACTCTATTCAAGCCAAAGGTAGGCAGGGGGTTATTACCCGCATAAGCACAGAGACAAGTCCTCAATGCTGCCTTGTCACAAAGTTAATGCACCACCACAATGCTCCTGTGCCACCCAGACTACTGGAGATGAGAGAACTGAGCTTGAGTCCACAGCTGAACTAGATATATCTCGCCCCAGACTAAGAGACTGAGTGACCATCAGCCTAGTCTCCTGGGATACTGCTCTCAGGGACAGAGAGTTTCCTTTAACAAGACAGTGCAACATGCTCTCACCATATCTGTACACAGAGATCTTGTTATCAGCATCCAGGATAGCCATGTCGCCACTATGTTTGGGATCTGTGTGAAATGCAACCTGATTAACTGCCTGTTGGAGCTGGAGCACATAGGTACACATGGGTGGAGGCACCACAGCATGCTGGAACACAGTGACAAGCACCTTATCTGTGTAAGAAAAGAGGAGAAAAACCCAAGCTGTAACCTCATCCAAATGTTAGTGAGGCTCTTGCTAGGTTCTTCAAGGAAAGTAGGAAGAATGTTATAACAAAATACAGTTGCTGTGCCCTGCTAAGACACTCCACTGAAACACCTCTGAAGCACCCATCAATTGCGTGGTCCCCCTCATTAATAGCTCTGCAGAAACAGCACCTAACAGAAGAACTACCATATCCCACCCAGTCTGCACCCAACGGGCTATGCCACCCCTTCTGATCCTAGAGCTGTAAAGCAGTCCCACTGCTTACCTCCATCTATGACAGCCACATTTGCCACATGCTGGCTGTTTTCCCCCATCCCATGGTCTGTGGTCCAATGCCAGTCATAGGAGAGGTAATGCCAATCTTGGCAGAGTACATGCAGTCTATATGGGTTCTCTCGGTCCCATAGCAGTGACACCAACTGATTTTCCTTCAAGTTACCAAAATGTAGACTTTGCTTCAGGTACCAGTGATAGTTGCCTGTGGACCACAGCTGAACTATAGAAAAACAAATGGTTACTACAGATTATTACTTAAGACCCATCTCAAACCCTCCCTGTGCTATTCTAGGGGTGGGTTAAACACAATGAAAATAACAGTTCCAGCCTGCAGCCTATGGGCTGTGTCATACAACACCCAGCACAAGAAAACTTAACAGACTTCATGCAAAACAGTCAATCCTAGAGTTTTTTGAGCTCCCCTTGTTAGAAGGCACCCATGCTTTAGGAAAGGGTCACACCTTTAGCATTCCATTAATACCACTTCCAGTTACAGCAGCCTGGAAGATGCTTTGAGCTCAGGCTGAACTACCAGTTCTTTCTGACATGCACAGGGGTCTCAAAGCTGTAGCTAAGGCTCCCCAGTGTCTCCTAACTTGCAGAGGAATATCCACTACTAACCACATTTGCAGGCAAGTGTTAAGAGTTAGAACCTCACATAGTGCTCTCACCGTAACTGTTTGGGTTGGAGTTTTCCACCTTCATATCTTCCAGCCATATAGCCAGGATTGTAGAATCTGCATTCCAAAGTAGTTCATTAACCTGCAGAAAGAAACAGGGCTCTCACTGATATTGTTGCTTCTGTGTAGGGTGGGTATGCTCCCAATCGGTTTGCAAGACCACGACTTGCTCCTTATTTTCAACAGTATAAGGTGCCTGGATAGCCCTCATGCGCTACAAAGCTCCCGACAGCTGGAGCAAAGCATCCTGAAGCAGAACCTGTCACACTGTTCCCACACATCTGAAGAGGCGATACAACCACAAACGTGACAGCAGTGTCCTCTTTGCTTTCCTTCACACTGAGGAAGCACCTCCTCAGCATCCAAAGGCAGAACTGAAGTGACACCCTAGCAGTAGCTTCTCAATTCTCTTCTTTGAGATAATGTGTGTATTTCACCTCACTCTTGCAACAGCTGACAGCCTGAACAGCATTTTTGAAGCTTTTGCTTGGTAGAGAGCATACAGGGGCCACAAGAACCCCAGAGCTACGATCCCCCTGCTCCTGTCTCTGTACTATGGGCCTGCAGAGGGCATTGCATCTTCTCCACAGGTTTCTTCACTGCCCTCTTTTCAGTCACTTTTGCCATTAGGACCATCACTAAGTTTTAAGTTAAAAACTTCCTCCTGGAATCTGGAAAAGATCTAGTCCTCGTCTCCATTATGCTCTAAACAAAGAAGCTCAGACACAGGACTTACTTTGACCTGTCCTTTCTGGAATGGTAGGGTGAACTCCCCATGAAGAAGCCCATTCTTCTCCAAGAAAACCACGTCATGTCTGTTGGGTTTTTCTTGTGTGGATGCTATTAGGTTTCCAGAGGGCCTTAAAAAAGAGCCAAATGAAAAGCAGTTGCTCACGTAATCACTAACTGTCCTTCTAAACACCAATCATCTCACATTTTCTCCAGAGGCATAAGAAAAGGGCAGAAGAGGATGTGTGTTTCCTCAGCCCTGTTCAGACAAAGTCATATGTTCAGCACAGACGTTTTCCATGGCTCATGACACCCTCAGGTGAGCAAGTAAATGTCAGCACTGTCAAAAGGACCTCTAAGATTCCTATTTATACAGCTGAGTCCAAAACCACTTATCATAGAATCATAGAATCATTGAGTTGGAAGGGACCTCAAAAGATCATCTAGTCCAACCCACCTGCCAGAGCAGGGTCACCTAGAGCACATCACCCAGGAACGCGTCCAGGCGGGTTTTGAATGTCTCCAGTGAAGGAGACTCTACAACCTCTCTGGGCAGCCTGTTCCAGTGCTCTGTCACTCTCACAGTAAAAAAATTCTTCCTGATATTCCTCTTGAATCTCCTATGCTCCAATTTACATCCATTACTCCTTGTCCTATCACTGGTCATCACTGAAAACAACTTCTCTCCATCTTCCTGACACTTGACATTGAGACTGTGACAGAGAATCTATCCCGTTTTCCCACGTGTAATGCAAATATTAGGCTTTTCAGGGTTTAAAGGGCTACTCTTCCTCATGCTGGATCAGAAGGAAGCTTTCTTCAAGTTGTTGGCAAAAATAACTTACACAGGAGACATTAAATTGATGCTGATCAAAGACTGTGACCAGGCAATGAAAAGCAACACACTGCTACCAGCATGCAGATGGCTTTGCTACTCACTTCCAGGACAGTGCTTGCTCTAATCCTGAGATAGGCTCACTTGTTGACTGCAGCACAAGCTCTCTGTTCCATACTCGGACCTTCCGAGCACCTACAGGTTGAGAGAGCAACGAAAGAAAGGTGTAAGAAAGCACTGGGAAGAGACTTTTCTAATTTAATACGGGCAGGAGAGCAAGTTTTGGTGCACATGAATGAAAAGCAGATTTCTATTCTATACCTTAAGGGGTAAGAACTTATGCTATCTCACGCAGTTGTCCCATAGCAACTGAGTGACTCTAAAGGAACTGAGTAGGAATTTCAATCTGATGTAGCTCAGTCATAGCCACTTCCCCCTACAGCTTTCACCATAGAAATGTTAAAATCTCACTGTAAATGCAAGATCCTCCCTAATCTGAAGTACTGAAGGCAAAAACCCAAGCTAATGGGAGAGCAGTGTAGTTTCATGCAGTTCAACATGCTGACCAATATATTTAAAATGCTCAGTAACATCTATCATGGAAGACACCAATTACAGTCTTACAAGAAATATAATCTTTGGCTTCAGGGCAAAACCTAGGGAAAAGTATTACCAGTATTTAAACAAAAGTGTGCAAGGCCAAAACTGCTAGTGTGAGGGATAGTGGATATGGCAATCCAAACGGATTCATCTATTTGATATTGAGAGCCCATAAGAGATTGCTTAGAGCTTGAGCAGTGATTTAACACTGGTGAAAGATGCAGTTCAGTACTCAGCAGTAACCTCTTCTGGCTTCTCAATGGACTGAAAACCAAACTGCAAAGAAAGCATTCAAAAGTTCACATATATAAAATGCCACTAAGAAAACAGAGAAAAGATCAATTCACTAGCTCAACTCACCCTTGCTTTAAGTGGCCAAGAGACCACAAACACCAGCCAGTTCTTGCCTAGCCTAGTTTCTACTTAAGAAGCCTCTTAACACATGTTGGCATTTCAAATAAGTTTGGTCTTGTACCTGTTTCTGGACAGACTGTGCTCACTGCAACAAACTGCCCATCTCCTCTCCATGTCACCCGAGGCCTGCCGTCATCCCAGACTGAAGTAGGTGACACTTCCTGAAGTCAAACAAAAGAAAGTCACATCAAAGCTTGGGAATGCAACTGCTGCCTTTGTCTAAACAGACCGCGTTGCTAAGCCAGCTCTTTCAAGAGCCTTGGCATGAAGTCAATCCTTTTCAGCCTTCAGGCTGCAAAGTTAAAAATTCATTATGCAGAATGTTATTTTAGGAAATACTAGAATTAAAACTGCTTGTAAATTCAATCTGCTCCTCCTGGAAGTGCATGTGACTATTCACATGATCACACGCGATCCTTTCCCTCCACCAGGGTCTCTGTTTATAGACCAGCTGTGCATAAGCTGGACACAAGGGTGAATCAGGGTTTGTTCATGACTGATGACTGAAGTCACAACCCCTTGAAGGAGAAAGGCATGCCATCCAGACAGTCTGTATGGAGACAGAAGCTGGGACGAGAAGTAGCGTGCTTCAAGGACAACAGGTTCTTTGCAGAGCACAGAAAAAAAAAAAAATCTCACCAGAATACACACAGAGAGGCAGCTGTTCAAAGGTTTAACTCTGTCAAAGTAGGCATGTTTTCCCCAGATACAGCCAAGCCTCATCCTGTCCCTCGTAACAGTAAAGCTAGAACAGGCCACATTTCACATCTGTGCACTTTAGCCTGACAGGTTTCAGCAGGACAGTTTTAATTTTGAAACTTAAACACAAGAAGAAAAATCCAGCAGTGGACTGTTTTTAGCTACCTGACTTTTCACCCAATAAAAAGTAGAGAAAACAAGACTCAAACAAGGAAGTGCCAGCCAAAGGAACAAAAAGCTAAGATATGCAGGCAGATGGAGCTGCATCACACGCTGGTGCTGCTCAGTAGCCCAAATCCTTCTACTCTTGCCTTCTTGGAGCTCCTCTCAGGCAAACTTCATGCTGTGTCTCTTGGCCATATGAACACTTCAGTATATTGCAGGCATTCAGCAAAATCTGTCATGCTAATTTAAGGGTGACTTTAACTCTGCAAGCACCAGCACTTGCAAATCTTGCTTTGAGCTCTATATGAACAGTCTTAAGTATTCCCAGCTCCTGTTCTGAATTAGGAGGAGGATAAAAAGACCGGATTTCAGATAACAACAGAAACAAACAGATGAAGCTTACGAAGACCAGAAAGGTGGTAGCAAACTGGCACCACAGGAATAACAGAAACTCTCTTTATACATGTTTTCCCAGAGACAGCACAGGCCTAACATAAGAGAACCAGTATAATACCGTCTGTTTGCGATGCGCTGCCTGTTTTCCCTCTGATCCATGGAACTGTGTCTCCTTTTTACCCCAGCCAAGAGCAACGAACTTTCCTGAAGAAGAAATAGTAATTGTAGTGGAAGATTTACAGCACTGTTCTGCACAGTATGGTAAACACAACCACATGTCCAAGCCACCCACACCTTCCATCCAAGTTCAGTTGTAAAAACCTGCAGGAAGTTTACATAGCCCAGAAAGTCCTCTAGTACAGGGAAACTACTTGAATATAAGCTGACAAGTAAAATACTGCCATTCCCCTTCAGCTGCATTACAGTCTAAAATGTCTCCAGGGGCCCAGTAACTGCTCAGTTCCATTTATTTACTTTCTACATGCTTACAGTGTACCAATGACATCAGTGTGAACAACTTTGTTTCAGTGCACTTCTTACCTTCTCCAAACTCATCTTGGTGGATTTGCTTTTCAGTAATTGGTTCAAAATCCCTTGTCATCATGATGAGCGTTTGCTGACCTGCAGGGCAGACATTAAATACAGTATTGGTAATGGTATCTTCAGCAAATTAGAACTCAGCGTTCTCCTGTGTTGTCCTATTGTTCTGTCATGGACTTGAATATAGCAAAACTTCTAATGGTAACATGGTATGAAAGAGAACACATCCTTCATAGCAGAAAATCTCAAACTGGAACAGAAGAACACTTTCAGGTTTCTCTCTTCAAAAATATGCCTCCTGGCCTAACCTTAAAAAGTTCTTTCCACCTTCAAAATAAGTACCTGGCACTCTTAATACATTTTATCTTTAAATATGAGGGACAAGAAGGATTTATGAAGGGGAAACCACACCTTACCATCCTGATAGTCTTCTACAACGAGATGACTAACTTGTGGATAAGGAGAGACCAGTGTGTCGTTTACCTTGATTCTCATAAGGCTTCTGACACTCTCTCCCATAACATCACCATAGACAAACTTATGAAGGATGGGGCAGATAAAAGGACAGCGAAGTGGACTGAAAACCAGCTGAACTGCCAAGCTCAAAAGCTTGTTATCAGTGGCAAAAAGTCCAGTTTTAGGTCAGTCACCAGTGGCGCACCCCTGGACACTAGGGCAAATGTTTAGCTAATGACTTAGAGGATGGGACAAGTTTTACATGTCAGAAGACTGGGAGGAGTAGCAGGTACACCAGAAGGCTGTCCACAGGGATTGTGTCATATAGGTGACATGGACTGTCAGGAACCTCTTAAAGCTCAATAACGGAAAAAGCCATGTCCTCCTCCTGGAAAATAACGATCTTAGGCAGTAGGACAGACTGAGAGCAGCTTGGCAAAAAACATGACCAGTGTGTCCTAGGGGACACAAAGTTGAACATAAGCTGACAGTATGCCCCCACAGCATAGGTGACCAACAGCATTAGGAATGTTGCCAGCAGGTTCTTTGCTCAGTGCTGATGAGAAACGTGTGGAGTTTTGACTCCAGGTTTGAGTTCAGCAGTACAAGACAGACAAGGATGTACTGGCATGACTCCAGCAAAGGGTCACACAGATGATTAAAGGCTTGGAGGATCTGTCACACGGAGGGAGGCTGAGAGAAGTCAGACTGCTCTGGAGGGACACCTCAGGGGGAATCTCGTCAGTGTGTATAAGTACCTTATGTGGGAGGTGGGGTACAGTAAAGCAGACAGTGGCAGACTGTTAGTGGTGACAAATGACAGCAGAATAGGCAACAGGCGTGAACTAAAATACAGAAAATTCCATTAAAAGATAAGAAAACAATTTTTCACTGTGAGGGTGGTCACAAAAAGGAACAGGGTGCCCACAGCGGCTGTGGGGTCTCCATCCTTGATATATCCAAAACCTGGGGGGCACAGTTCCCAGCAACTTTCTCCAGGTAATCTGCTTTGAGCAAGGTGATTGGAATAGATGATGTCCAGAGTTCCCTTTCTGTCTCAAGCACTCTGTGATTATGTTTTGCTTGAGATGAATTTTATCTTCTAGCTGAGACATCTGTAGCCAAGTTGAGCCTATGACACATGTATTTCCTATGGAAGGACAAGAAGCAGCTTTTGTTACTAAGAAAGCATGAGACTTTACATTTTAGAGGTACGATTAATGTACTTCCTTGGAAGATCTGAAAAACTAACTACTGTTCTATAAAACTCAGCTTTTGGGGCCTGAATAGCTTCTGCTTAGATCACCAAAGCACCTCATGGATCATGAAATGAAATCTTATATATAGGATGAAGTGGGCTTTTTTCTCTCTAGTCCTGATTTCGTAACTTTGTATTTTGGTTCTTCTATCTTAAACTTAACTGTGCTTTGCATTTTGGACATACTGAGTCTCACTCCTGAAGGCAGAAATCTTACAGGCGGTTGTTGATACCTGTTGCAAGCAAAACAAGCTCTTGGTCAGGACTCCAGCTCATGGTACTCAGACCACTGTCCACACTGCCAACACATTCCACCTGCAAAACCAAAATAAGATCACAGAAGTGCAGGAACATCAGTGCTGCACCAACCCAGCACAAAAGCAATCAGTCAACAAGGCAGGGAAATCCTCTCCTACTTAGAGAAGTCACAAGTCTTACTTTACCCTTTGTGTTGAATAAAACAAAAGTAACATTTCTAACCAAAGACGGTTCCAGAATGTTTATGTATAAAAAAACCCAGATAATCTAGAGATTGACATTTCTAACATACACAGCTTTAACAGCAGCTTTACTCTGCAACTCTCCGTCTTACATATCGCGTTAATACCAATATTGGCTGATTGGGTCTGTGGTTACATTGCTAAACATACTGAAGTCACAAAACACAGACATATGGATCTTACCTAGAGAATTCCAACGTGCAGTTAAGGGACACTATACCCATTAAAACTCTGATCAGCTTGTGCATGCTGAACTTGACAACAGTATACAACTGCACTAACTTCAAAGTTTGTGAAAAACTGGGACAGTTTTACTGGGCCACCATGATTATGTGAGCAACAGCAGTGGGCAGAGAACTTTTGTCATACAGATTAACCACAGCTCAGATATAAACATACAACTGCCCCTTGAAGAAACAAAAAGCGTGTAATCTTTTCCTTTGAAATCCCTCAGTACTGTTGTGTCTTTCCTGCCACGTTACCTGCTTTGTGCTGAGATTGCACAGTAGGATGTCTCCAGCTGCTGTAGCAACACACACGCACTCCTGCTCTGGAAGATCTTCGATACCCACAATGCAACCACTTCCATCCTCGGGCATAAAACCTTCTGCAGTCAAGGAAACTTCTCTTGCCACCTTGACACAGTTGAGACCAAAGACTTATTAACTACACATCAGCTCACTGGGATTTTTTCATAAATGACACAATAACATCCATGAGTATATTTCATCCTACTGCAATTACACAAAGTATTACACAGCAGAAGTGAGTATGTGAATGGCACCAGGAAACAGCCAATGTGCAAGTACTTATTTTCACTTATCCATAGGAAACTGTGATGACTCTCTTATGGTAAAAGTGTTAGACAGACAATGAGAAAACTCACAGAGGGAGCACATAATAAATGGCAATACTACAACTTCCAATTTGTCTTGGTAATCATCTTTCAAGCCCCTTTTCATACTTCACATAGTTTCAACATTAAGAGAACAGGCAGCTGCTTAAAGTGTCCTAATGCTTTAAAGAAGTTATTCAGACTTTACAGAAACAGCATTAAAAAAAAAATATTAAAAGGAAAACCATTTGGATACGAGTTCAGGTAAAGCAAAACAAGGAAATTTTAGCTAGGACAGCTCTCCAGCTTAGCTGCATGAGTGTTTTACACATCCAGTCACCAGGGAAAAAAACACAGTAATGAAGACCTGAAATAACCCCCCACGAAAAAAACCACTAAAAAGAGAAAAGGACACTGACATATTTAGCAGCTTCAGATTTTTTTTTTTTAATTCTAAAAAGATTTTAGTCGACTGCCTTCACAAGCCGACCACAATGGATATTTTTAAAAAACGTGCTTCTTTAAAAAGGAGACACTAGGAAAGCCCAAGAGCTCTTCTGTCTGCCAACTTCAGAACTGAACATAATGAAGGAATAAGACCCCTAAAAGTTGCATAGTGTGCTTCCAGAGAAGACAACACAACCCAGCTCTAACAGGAATTCATGCCTCAATAATAATTTTTTTCTTTAGAGAAAGAACTGTGCCTCCTTGGAGCACAGTTTCAAAAGCTCCCTCGCGTACTCTTCACTATCCCTTTGCTTGTTTATTTGTTCCGTGAGTTATGTCTCTGATGGAAGAGCTTAGCAGAGCAGAGTTAAGAGTAAATCGCAAGAACGACCCGTATAAAACACACCCACCCTGCCGGCGGCAGGTTTGTACTTCAGAAGCACAGCACACCACCAAGGTCACAGCCCCACAGCCGGCTTCTCAGGCACCGTGAAGGGGCAGTAAGCGGGGGCCGGGACCAGCGGGAGGCTCCGAGACCCCGCAAACGCCGCTACACAGAGGGGGGGAGCCCTGTCAGAGGGCGGCCGCCGCCCGCCCTCAGGCGAGCTGCCGCCGGAGGCCCAAACGCTCTGTTCCACCCGTGCAACGGGCGGGACAAGGCCCGACAGGCGCCGGCACCCTCCCTCGAAGCCACAGCCCTGCCCCGAGCCTGACAGCGACAAGGCGGCGCGGCTCCCGCTGCGACTCTCACCGAGTCCCCGGCGGGGCCCAGCTCCAGA
>VXBO01005303.1:118910-132281 GCA_013400135.1 Rhinoptilus africanus
CCCCGAGCATCTCTGCCGGCCTGCTGTGGCAGGGGCGGCTGTGCGCGGCCGGGGGCTGGCACTGTGTACCCGTGTCCGGCCGGGGCCCTGGCGGAGCAGGCCCTGCAGCCGCCTTCCCCTGGGCGGGTCATGCAGCGCCCGCCGGGGCTGGAAACTGCAGCGGGGTGCGGTTTGTACCACAAAACCGGTGCTTTGACTCTTCACCGGCCCAGTTCGCCGTGCGGTTGTGCCAGTGCCAGGGTATAAAGTAGCACTGAGAGAAGGATCATTATTTTGCAGCCATGCTAGAGCTAACCAGTAGAGGAACTCTAGATGAGGCTTCTAAGGTGCTTCCAGGGCAGCGTACACAGAGACAGGCCACTTGCTGCCCTGGTACCACCGATTTTGTCACTTCCTGCAGCTGCAGATGAGGTGGAGGAGAAGGCAGCTCAGGCTTCAGAGGGCAAGGGGACTTCATCTAACCACAGGTATTCCTTTCACTTTCCCTTTTTGCTTAGTGAGGCTAGACTCAGTGCTCATCCAGTCTAATGGCATGTGCCGTGCAAGCCAAATTTGGGGTGGATTGGTTTTGGCTATGGAGATGTGTAGAGTTTGTATGGTGTAATCAGCTTCATGTGCGCTACAGTTTGTGGGCTTAGGCCAGAGGAAGGATGGGTCATGACATCTGGACGTTTTTGCTTCTTGCTGCTCAGGTACTAAACTTGGTTAAAGTTGGTGATAAATCTTGGTAAAAGTTGGCTGAATTATAGGGGGAGTTTATTGAGATCAAGGGAAATGAGTCATAGCATCAAGGCTCAGCCGTCACTGCACGCAGAGAAAGTCTGAGCCAAACAGGCTCCTTATCCTGGGGACAGGGTGGAAGTGCCTTCCCAGGCCAGCCCAGGGCCTGCCGAGCCCCGCAGGGTCTGGCAGCGCCAGCAGCAGGAGCAGTGGCTGCCAGAGAGTGTGTGAGCCCCGCTGTGCCGTGTGTCCCATCCATCCCCTGTGCTCCCCTGGCAACTGCCCTGCTGGCTTGATGGCAGTCGTGACACCCCTCTTCCCTGCAGCACTTCTTTCAGAGGCTTTTTCTGTCTGGACCGTTTGGCCCAGGTTGATCCTGGCCAGCCTCCAGTCTCACGTGGCACCGAGTACCACTGTTTTTACTGTGTGAAATTTGCCTTACACGGTTTGCCCCAGCTGAATGTGCAGTTGTGGCTCTAGCGCTGTGGGGTCTGGCGAGCAGCAGGTCTGCATCCACTGCCCCATGGGTTTCGGGGAGTTTGGGGAGCATCCCTCCTANAGGCCTGCAGGGTTCGCCCTGATCTTCTCTTGCCATTGATGAGTCAGTGTCGGAGCTGCTTTCAGCTTTTCAGCTGCTTTTGTCTCTTTCAGACAGTCCCCAGGCCGAAGGGAAAGGAACTGGACCGAAGGAAACTTGAGGCAGAAGCCCCTCTTCTGTTGCTGTTGGATTTGTTTTGGAGGCTGTGGTTATCTGCTTGGTGGTGCCTGCAGCAGTAGCTCTATGCCAGCAGACGGTGACTTCCAGGGGCATCTCTCCGCTTTTCCTAAGGAGGTAAGATCTTCTCCTCTAGAGTGCTTTGCAATGCAGATCTGACATGACTCCGTATTACTTGGTGCTTGAACCCAAAATGCTTACTTGATGCTGTTTGTGGTGTGGGATCCATAGACCGTGATGCTGCAAGAGGCAGAAATGTGATGGAGCCTACAGATGGTGCGGGAGGTTTTTATGCCAGTACTGCCATAAAAGCCCCAGGGTCTCTTAGGGAGAGTTCAGACTGCTGCTTCCTCCTGATGATGGTTCCTTTCTGCCAGGCAAAATTAGCTTGGAAATGAAGCTTTTGGGTGTTTCAGAAGCTTATCTGAAGAAGCACCTTCATGAAAAGTGCTTGTTCCTGGCATTTCTGAATGCCTTCAGCAGCAGGATCTGTGGTGTCAGGGGAGTGAACTAAAAGAAGTTCAGTAGCTTTCCAAAAAGAGCGAACGTTATTGATAGTTGTCTAAAAAGCTAATGTGGGAACAGGAGTGGGCAGCAGTGATTGCACTTAGCCAGCACCAGGATGGGTAAGCTTTCTTTCAGTCATGAGGCTAAGTCGTCCCTAAGAGCATGATCTTAGGCAACATCTCTGTGTGCTCCACTGTATTCATCTCTATTCACCTCTTGTCACACAGCTATCTGTCGTGTAGTTTTGTGTCTGCAGTTGGATTCCCACTAACTTAACGCTGGAACAACTTATTTGCTTCCATATTTCCTTTGGATATATTAGTGTCTTAACAGAAGTCCTTCGTATTCTTTTCATTTATTGATCTTTAAACTATGTTTTTACTTAAGAAAAAAAAGTAAGAAATTTCTTGTAGGTATTTTTCTGGCATGTTTTTAGCTTTCTTTATACAACGGCCATTGGTGTCTGCAGCTCTAAGCAAAAAATCACACCTGCCATACGGTTAAGCACTTGAAAAAGTGCCCAGAGACATGGCAGAATTGCCATCCTTGCATATGATCAAGATTCCTCTGAGTATCTGGTAACGTCTTTGAAGTCAGCTGCTTTACTGAGAGGGAAGTTGGAGTAGAGACCTTCCAGACTTATTTTTCTGTTTTTCTCTTGCACATTGCGTTCCTCTTAGGAACCCAGCAGTTTACTTTGGCCTCTGAGTAACCAAGTCTCCTTTGCAAGGATCACAGAATTACTTTTTCTTGTGCATAATGCACCATATGAGGCCTAGCAGATGGAAACCTAACACATAGCATGCAGGCTTTTTTACAGCAGTCCTCAGCTTAGACAAATGATTTATAAGGATGCTGCTAAAGGCTAGATTTTTCTCCAGACACCATGGTTTAAAATATTAGCTGAGCATTCAGTGGAAATGCCAAGACGCACTTACCTGAAATTAGATCTACAGATGTCATCTGAGCCAAGGAAGACAGGCAGCAATGACCAAAAGTAAAGTGAAAGTCGTGGGCCTTGGCTGGGCAGTTTGAAAGCTAGGGAATGGTTCTGGTTGTATGCCAGACCTGGGCTTATTCCTCCTTTTTCATTTGCTTCAGGTTCTATAACAATGATACCATAGTCGGGATCTGCTGTTACTTATTTACCTAGAGAAATTCCCATTTCAATTCAATTCTGAGTATATTTCCTGAAAGAGATGAAAAAAGGATCAGAAAGTGGAGCTTGTCCCCTCGCCACTCCAGGCAATTCAGTGGAGTCAAATCCAAACAATAACAGCAGCAACGGAGCCTCAGTGAAAGAGAAAGACATGCTTCCTTCTTCTGGAGAACTGGAGAATGTACAGCTGAAACCCAGTAGAGAAACATCCAGAAAAAAACTCTGTGGCTATTTAAACAAGCTGGGCATCAAGGGACCAATCAAGACCTGGAAGTCTCGATGGTTCTTTTACGATGAAAACAAATGTCATTTACTGTACTACAGAACTGCACAGGACATCAACCCTTTGGGGTCTATCGATATCGCCAGCGCCAGCTTTGACTGCAAGGTGGAAAATGGGGAAGGGGTTTTTGAGATCAGAACACCAAGCAGAGCTTTTACTTTGAAGGTAAGGGTCAGCATCTTCTTGTGGTGGCTGTTATGAAACATTCCCGATCAGGACAGACACATTTCTGCTAAGATACCTCTTAGCTTGAGTTTCAGCCTCCCAGCCTGGACTGTTACCATTTGGACCTAGATTAATTGCATTGTTTTGGGAAGACTAGGACTCCATTACCTATGAGATGGCCGTTGTTTTAACAGGAGTAAAAGCCGAACTAGGTGCTGAATTAAAATCATTGAGGAGTCCTGCAGTCCACATGTAATTTGCTGAACAAAAATGAGGTCTCTTGCCTAAATTGGTTGCTCCAGCAGGAGCTTTTGCTAGATTTTTATCTCTGTGAAAATTGCTGTTAAGCTCAGTGGGTGATTCCTGGCTCAAATAATTGTGACATTTCAGCTTAGCCTTGGAACATAGTAACCCAAAAAAACCTGTTTAAAATGAGGTCAGTGGTCCACCGAGGTTCTATTAGTAAGGTCATGCTGAAGATTTACTCTGTCCTCCCAAATCGATGTTAGGACTAGAGGACTATAGCGTAGGCTTGACACAGATGATGGCCTTTGTTTCTGCTGACTTGGGCAGAGAGGTGGTGGTCAGCCCTTCAGGATGTTTCTCATGCTGAGGAGATTATTCCCCCTCCCCTTCCTGTTTTGTGTTGTATTAGGCAATCAGCAAACAGGCGACGATGTACTGGCTGCAGCAACTACAAATGAGACGTTGGGAATTTTGCAACTCTCAGAGCAGATTTCCTGTGGGCAGGTCCCAGCTTGTGAATGAACCTCTGGCTGGCAGAACAAGTAGGTGTCACATATGGCAGCCTTTTTCTTTTGCTTTCAGCCCCCCAGTGATGAATGATGTTTCTCATCTGTAAATGGGCAGAGGTTTTGGCTAAGTTTTTAAATGCAAGTGTCAACTGTCAATGCTTGGTCCATGCTTGGAACTTCTGGCTTCATTGTGGATGAATGTGAATGGGCCATCTCCTAATCCACAGCATGTGGTTGGAGATGATCTGGTATGTTATGATCATTAATGCCCTCTTGATTTTCCTCACACATGTGAAGTGTGCACATTTGATATATCCCATTCCTCCTGCGAGGCCTGTGAAATTTAGAGCAAGCAAGGTTTTTTTTCAGCAGTGGTGGGATGAAGACGTGCGTTCCTAGCACATCTGTACACAGGCCAGTGGATCAGGGGAGCACAGAAGCAGGTGTCCACCTGTTTAGTTATGACTAGGTGCACATTTTGTTTGAAACAAGTAAACTCCTCCCTAGTAAGCATCTGTTCTAAAAGGTTCTGGGTACCCTGGCATTTTGCTACAGCAGGCAGTAATTTAGTGACAGGCTGTGTTTGTGGAGTACTGTCTGCACTTTACAACTATCAGACAGTGTTTGGGATGGGTGGAAAGAAAAAGCAACAGCTCCCTTCCTTATTATTTTAGGTAGTTAAAGTTTGATTGTTTAGGGTTAGTCATTCTTACATGCAAATGGTTGAAGTCACTTGATTGTCCTTGAATAGATGACTGTATTTGCATGTGTAACCTTCTGTAATTTGACCTAAAGCTAAGGAAACCTGCTCTGCTGTCTTGTTCCACCTGGCCAGTTGAACATGGAATGCATACCTGTAGCAAAATGTCATGGATCTCAAGTTACATGAAGGAGCTAAAGTCCAATGGAATTCTGTCTTGCTCATTTACTTCTGTGTCCTGGTTTGGTTTTACACAGATGTTATTGACAATGAAGACTTTCTGCCCCCAGTGAAAACACCAACAGAAGTAGTGGGCTTGAAGGCAGCATCTTTGCCTGCACCCCAAACATGTACTGCTTTGCAGAACATCTCCCTTAAGCACCCTTGGACAGAGATACAGTAAGTGCAGAAGGGGAGCTGCAGTGCGGTTCACATGCGGGTCTGCCACTTTGTGCCTTCCTTGCCTGTCACGTATTGTGTGAAATGTGACTCTTGCGTAGATGGAAGAATCATGAAGCAACTTTTTGAAGGATATTCCAGGTGAAAATAAACTTCCTGCCAGAGAGTCTTTGACATCTCCCCGTTCCAATGCACTTCACATCATCTAGCTCTCTTAGCAAAAATCCTAGGGCTTGGTTAAGCTTTCTTCAGTGTAGGTAGAGGTTTGCATGCCTACTGTGATGCATCTGCACATTGCTTTTGGAAGGTCATACAGACAGATTGAGCTGTACTCTGTGGGCTAGGGATAGAAGCTCATTAGCGCTTTCCAGTGGTTTCAAAGGACCTCGAATGTAGTGCACTCTCTAAAGCAGGAACTCCGAGCAAAGGCACTTGAGCCTGTCATGTGGCCCAACAGTGCACAGCTTGCTACTCCTTGCTGAGTGTCAAATGTGGGAATATTCCCACAGCCTGCAATGATGCTGCTGTCTGCAGTTGCCATGTTTAGCTCCATCAGGGCTACAGGTTACAAGCCTTGGGCAGTTACAGTTGCACAAAGACAGCCCCCATTAATATTTCCTTAAGTATGTCCTATCTGCTTGTTTACATACAACCAAAAATGTGTAAGTAGCCATAGATATGGTAGGTAGCCTGGCACCTGCCGAGTGTTTTTGGTAGGGAGGTTGGCTGTAGTTTTTTACCACCAATGCTGTGGCTACAGTCTGTTGCCAATAGGAAGAAAGAGCCCCCACAGGACCAAAGAGGATCAGAGGATCTGTACTATTTTGCAGGATATGCATTCTTGCCTCCTCACTTTGATTAAAAATAATATGATCATATCTCCTCTCCCTCTCCCCAGCCTTGCTTTTGCTAGCTTGAATAACAATTGCTTCTTTTCAGCTTCAAATTGTATTGCTCCCCTGGTTCTATGAACATTTCTTCAGGCTCTATCACTATCAGGCTGGGTCTTAAGAGGGTAGTGTGTCTGATTTCAGCTAAGTTCATCAGATCCCTAAGCTGCTGCTGTCTCAGGGGAAAAACAAAGTGCAGCATGAGGTAGAGAAAAGTAGGAAAGTTGCGTTGGGTGAGTGCAGACTACAGGGAACGAAAGTCTCCTGATCTTATGTGCCAGTATGTTCCCTGAGATCAGAAATGTCTGTTCTTCTGCTGCAGAACCTTGCAGTAACAAGGCAAAAGGAGAACAATATCTAAATGCCAACTTCATTTACAGTTAGGAAGTAGCTGACAAAACAAGGGGCTTGTTCTGTTCTGGATGATGGACAGCATAGGAGGAGAAGGAAAATGACCTGTATAGAGACAGGCAACTGTCTCCTGTATAGGTTTTACGAAAATACTTGTGCATTTGTGGTTCTACCTGATGCTGTAAAGTCGTCTCTTAATGCTTCTGGCAATATCTGATAGCGGCAGCTGAAGCAAACTGGTTCTGAGTCTGACTGTAATTTTATTCCTGAATCTCTTTACTACATCAAAGTCTATCGAGTTTGTTATGGCGAAGTTACTTAATGCGGTTCAGGACCACAGAGCATAGGACCTGTGTCTGCTTTAAATGTGATCATCGTGGCAGTTTTGGCTGTGATGTAGAGAGCTGAACTTTTCTTGGCAACTGGGGATTTGCACAGTGAGCTAAAGAAAGGGAGGGGGGAAGAGAGAGAGGATGGGAAGGAAGGAAGAAGGAGGAGAAGGAGGGGGAGAGGGATGGGAGGAGGGAAGGGATGTGTTTGGTCTGCTTTCACCTTTGATCCCTTTATACAGCCTGATGCATTTATGTACAGGGCTCAAGCACATGGGGAAAGATCTTCAGCTGATTTACGTTTCTGTCCCGGTACTGATTTTGTGGCACCTTCCTGATTTACACCAGCTACAACCTTGCTCCCCTCAGATCCTCCTGTGCCATGAACAGTTAATTTTCTCAGCACATGAAGGAGATGATAGGTTTTGGGAGTAGGGGTGGGATGTGAGGAGATGTAAGGCGTTGAATAGTTTGAATATGCAGTGACTACAGTGATAATTCAGTCTCCTGTTCACTAGGCTGTCTTGATCTCTTTTTTTTTCAGAAACACTGTCTACAATATCTGTGGCTCCAAGCAGCTCTGGAGCAACAACGGGAACATCTTTAGCTTCAGTGAATTCCAGGAGCATCCTGAGAACCCGGATGAGGAGCAAGAGGCAAAACTGGAGGCAGGGTGTGCAGGTGCTTGTTACTGAGCTGTGTGAGGTGGTCTGAGTATGATGCCTTCTAGCAGGGAGTCAGACTTAGCAGGAAAGGGAGAGTGTGGCAAGTCATTATGTGACATGAAAACTCTATGACATTGTCTCAGGTCTCTTCCTGTGTTTTTGGCACAAGTCTGACTCTTTTGGCTCTGCTTCAGGCTGCATCTGTCTTCTACTTCTGGAAACTTCTGTAGAGGCAAAAATACCATCCATGGTACCAGCCCTTAGTGGTATTTCTCTGAGGTAGAAGTTAAAATTGCTGCACCGTCACAGCTTTAGCTCGGCAGCTCCACTGAATGCTTGGGAAGTTACGTCTCCACCATGGTAACTTGTATTTACTGTGTGCGAGATAGATGGGTAGGGTGCAAGGTGGGTTAACGGCTACTATAAAACATCACAGCTTCGTTTATTCTGGGTGTACCTGTGGGCGGATCCCTACTGTCTGTGCTTCAGCACTCTGGATCCCAGCAGGTCAATTTTCCCTGTCCTGTGTGTCAGTCTTCTCTGCTGAGCAGTTGTGAGTCCCTCCCATAGCAAGACTCAGGAGTCCATAGTAGCAACCCACTTCTTTGGAAACTAACCCTATTTCCCTTCAGTTAAGGAGGGGATCCCAGAGGATGGAAGGATGGAGCCCAGGCTGAACTGGGTTAGGAAAGCCAGGTGGATGAACAGTGGCTTCCCAGGCTTGCCTGAAGAACTGTCCAGGGAGAGGAACCCAATGGATAAAGTGAGTGTCCTACAGCAACAGATGCTGACACTCACAGAGGAAGTAAAGTCACAGAAGGTGAGTGTGGCAAAGAGTATGCTGCTTTTAAGGGCAGGGCCCTGAGACTGGTCACAGGGACTCCCTTACACCTTGGTATTAGGCTGAGAACTGCTCAGGCAAGCACTCACTGGGGACTAGTCAAAGCTCCTGGTGTTACCCTTTTGTATGTGCCTGATTGTGCCCAGCACAAGGGAGAAGGGGTTGTCCTTCAGCCATTGCTAGGAAGCGCAGCTAGCAGATGGGCTGGAAAAGGGAGGTAAAACAAATGCAAGTGCGCTCTACAGGCATCTTGCTGGTGCGTCTCTGTTGCTCAGTGAGTGTGCAAAGTACAGTCCTGAATATGTACTGTGACAATGGCAGGAACTGCCAGGCTGAGACATACTGTTAAAAGCAGGTCATTCTTTCTGAAGAGTGATCCACCATGAAGAGGTGATTTGAATGTAGAAGTCATGGGTTACTGCAAGGGCTGTCTCTCCTGAATGGTACTGTTCTTTTTCACAAGCATAGAGCAATGCCAGGCTTTCCACTAATGGTGCTGGTTGCTCTTCCAGCAGGAGAGGCAGGAGAACCAGGTCCCATGGTAGGCAATCAGTTACATCCTTGATTTGCTTCCTTAAATGGCTGAAATGGCAGAGCCTGAATAAGCAGCATGTTGCTGGGGCAGGCTTTTGTGCCTTCATGTGGGGTGGAGTGAGGGAGGACTCTGGCAGAGGGAAGATTAAAATGGATATAGCAGTTGCCTTCTGGTAGGACCGATAGATGCAGACTGCAACCACACTGCTGACCAGACCTCCAGCTTCTCTGATCTCTGCTCGGCCTCCCAAGAGGATGACTATACAAAGTCAAAATTCAGACAGTATGAGCAGTGGCTTGTCTGTTAGCAATCCACCTAAAGTCAAGTCATCTGTTGCCTGCTGCAGAGACCTTTCAGACTCAGCTGTGAGAGCAGAGCTTCTCTACTGGGGAAGCACTGTGATTTCAAGATTTCTGCATTCAGTTTTGCTTCTGAAAGTAGTCAATTTCAAGATCTTGAGGGCCTTTCAGTGTTCACTCATTACTGGTTGGCTCTGTGCTGTCCATGCTGCCTGCCGTTGCCCTGGTCAGCACTGTGATGTAATGGCTTTACATTCCTTTTCCAGGAGCTGGTTAAACTTCTACACAAAGCTCTGGAGGCAGCCCAGCAGGAGAAGCGAGTATCTAGCATGTATCTCACTGCAGCAGAAGATAAGGACAGGCTGGAGCTGGTGCGCCACAAAGTGAGACAAATTGCAGATCTCACCAGTCGACTAGAAGCTCTTGAGCGAGAAAAGAAGGAACTGGAGCAGATGCTGACTCTGAGAGACAGACACATCCAGGAACTCAAGGAGCATGTGCAGCTTCTGATGGAGAAGAACCACGCCAAACAGGAAGTCATCATGGCCTTGACGGAGCAGATGGCCCGAGAGCTCTCTGACCCCTTGCAAGAAGCCAACACTATTACTGCAGAGACGTTGTATAAGCAGCAGGAAGAGATTGAGCACCTGAAGGTGTGTGAGATGGCACAGGTCATTTGGCGGCTCCCATTTCTGTGCCCTCTGGTTCAGTGGGAGGGTGTGGGAAGCACAGAATACACTTCTGCTAGTTGTTCCGTCTGTCTCTGAGCCAGAAGCAGACTGGAAGGGGCTCAACTGGTACCAACAGGGTGCTCAAAAACATCTGGGTCAGTTTCAACTTCAGCTCAAAGCCTGTTTTATTTGACTTTGTGTCACCATTCAGTGCTTGCCTCTTTCTTCATTCTTTTGTTTCATAGCTGCAGTCTTACTTGCTGGCTTCACTAACTCTGTTCTTCTGTGTTTCCCTCTTGCAAACAGTTTCCCATTACACCCTGCTTCTTTCAAGTACAGCCTGTTGTACGTCACTATATTCACAGTTGTAATGACCAGTTCGCATGAGGTGGAGAATTGCCCAGAGAGCCACTTACTGCATTCTGGGAGAGTGTTTGGTTTTGCTGCCAGCCATGGGGCTGAGATTTGTGTCAATTTTTAAGAAAACAGAACAAAACATATATTCTTCATCTTATTTAGGTACTTCTCTAGCTTTATATCACCCAGATGTCTCTCTGTTTTCTAATCTTGTACATGCAGTGCACTTAGCATTTTCAACTGTCATGTCTATTCATGACGCTTCAATTTATTCTTGTGCCTTGATTTCCTTTTTAGGCAATATTTGTCCTGGGGAGTCCTGTCTTCTCCCCAGAACACAAAATTGTTGAGATATTTTCTTGTCCTTAACACAATCCATACCTGAGGTCCCTCTTGGGATTTAAAAACTGAACTGGGAGGGCATTCCAGGGCCCTGCAGAACTCTCCTTATGTGACTGTTTTGCTTCATGGCAGGATGATATTGATGCATACAAAACCCAGAACCAATTTCTCAACTCAGAGATCCACCAGGTTACTCGACTCTGGACGAGTGTTGCTGAGAATGAAAAAGCCCTTCTGATGAAGGTAAGGCAAAATGGCTTTTTTTTCCCTTGGCAAGGGCTGTTAGTAATTTCTTTCCAAGTTGGCACTGGAATGGATTTTGGTCCAAAACACACCAGGAGTAATTTTTTTTCCCAACGTGTTTCTTTAGGTGGTTTCTTTCTCTGCTTTGTGTTGTTTCCAAATTAGACGTGATTATTTTCATTCTTCAATAAAGCAAAATGCTTGCAAAGCTCAGTCTTGAGGATGCTGAAACTTAACTCATGTTTTCCTGAGAGCTGGCAGACTGACTGAGCCCTGGCTCTGTCTAGTCTTGATTTCTGTACCAGGCTTGGCACTGCCAGGTGGCAGCACTCTCAGGTCCTGCAACTAGATCAGAGTTCGTATGTTTTCTTAAGGTCTGTTTTTGTTTCTAGTCTGGTAAGTGTGCATAACCTGGTTACTCTCAGACTTGTCTAATCCAACCTTCAGGTCCTGAACCACTTCCCCAGGCTGGTGGTGTTTGTTCTGTGGGATCTGTGGGTTTTCCCTGGGTTTTACTTCCTTGGGTTTTAAGGTATGTCTCCACAGTCGTGGATTCTGGAACAGGACAAAAAGCTACTTCTGAAGTGTTATTGCCATTTTTATATCTGTTTGCTTTCTAGTCCTTTGAAACCCTGCCTACCTCCTAATTTACTGCTCTTCTCTGATCCTTAAACTGCTGTAACCTTCAGAAAGGAAGTAATTAGACCAACATGCTCAACATGAGGCAAAATGCTGATTAAATGGTAGTACGACAATATTCCGTGCTCCTTTCTGTCCCCCCCCATATGTAGCGTAATTCTCCCTGTGGTTTCTGTTTTGTTTTTCTTTCCACTGCTGCTTCCCACTGAGCAGGAGTCTTCATTGTGCTTCCTGTGAGAAATTGGGTGAGTCTTGTCACTTACGTGGCCTTAGTTCCCCACTTGTGGAGTAGGGACAACAGTCCTCATTCCTTTTTTCTGCTTTCTGTGCTCAGGAGTATGGTGTGGCAGGGACTGTTTGAACTCAGCTGGGCTTCCTATGCTTGAGAAATGTTGTGTACCGGTGCCATGGGACTAGCGTTGGTAAGAGGCATCTGGTCACCTTGTCTGTGATGCTACCGTGTATGCTCAAAATCGTATGGTCGTAGCTCAGTCCGAGGAGTGGTGTATTTTGTCAGGAGACAGGTCAATATGGGGTAGAGAACTTGTCTGCAGAGCAGGAAAAAAGCCTGCAGAGAACTCAACTGCAGTGCTAACTTTTTGGTTGAGTCCTGAGCTGAGCTGTCTGGGATGTGGCTATGCACTGGTGCAATGAAGTAGCTAAAACAGGTGATGCTGTAGTAGGTCTCCCACTCAAGAAGCAACTTCTGTTGCATGCTAGCTTCTAGCTTGTGCTTGTTCATTGATCATGGTAGTTCATTCTTTGCTGCAGTTCCACTGATTGTAGAAAACTGCTGGGGTCTTGCTGTTCATGAGTCTTCACTTTATGTGCAAATCAGGCCAGTAAAGAGCAATGGCAATGCAGAAAGAACCGTCTTTTCTTTCAAGATGGTTTCTTCCAACCTACCATCTCATTCTGTCATGTTTCCCCATCAGTGTGCCTGCTTGCAAGCCCGAAACTGCCAGATGGAGAGCAAGTACCTGATGGTCTTGCGGAAGCTGCAGGAAGCTATGCCTGGCCTCCCCAGCTCCCATGCTGAGTTGGTGAGGAACCTCATCCAAGAAGCGCTCCAGTGGGATGTGAAGGGAGGAGCAGAAGAGGGTTTTAACTTGAACCCTGTAAGGTAAGAGGCAAGAGTGTGGGGATATTCACACCCTTGTAGGAGTCTGGCCATGGAGGGGAATGCACAGGCAAGAAAGATCTAAGGACATTTCTATATTAGGAACTTGGAGCTAGGAGTGGAGGTTGAGGAGGCTGGTTTAGTTTTGTGGTGTGGACAGCATGAGTATCTGATTGTAGCATATCACTGTAGGAAGGGGAAGTTAAAGATCGTACAGCTAAACTTTTCTTAGCAGTGTCAGACAGTATGGCAAGCGACAACAGCCACGGTGTGCCTGTGAGGTAAACACTGGACGTGAGTATAAATTCCTTCTGTAGGAGAGGAGGCCAGCTGGGAGGTGGGGGATCTCCATCCTTCAGGGTTTTCTAGACCCAGTCATACAAAGCCACAGTTCTAGTGCTGGGGACAATCCTGCAGTGAAGGAGCGCTGGACGGGAGACCTCCAGAGAGCCTTGCCACCAGTGCTGCTGGGATCCTTATGCTTGTGTTTGTGCTTTCCTGCCCAGTGAGTGCCGTAGTTCTGTAGGAGTTTCCATTTCGCCTGATTGGTCAGAGTTGCAGGTTCTCCAGTTAGCTTTGGAGATGAGACCCCAAGGCCAGGCTTGGTCTTCTGTCAAGAATATGATATCTTACAGGTATCCCAGCCTGTGGACTGATGATGCACAAACCCTCAACAAGCTGTACTA
>VXBO01005303.1:132305-146839 GCA_013400135.1 Rhinoptilus africanus
TGATGATGCACAAACCCTCAATAAGCTGTACTATCAGCACTCCTGGTGTTTTCCAATCAGTAGGGGATTTGCATTGTGTACAGGGAGACATCAGAAGGGACTGGGGATCTCCGTTCTTTGAAGTACCAAAGCCTTTGCAGAACCTTCCTACAGAACTTTTTCTGCAATAGGACATGGTAGGGGGAAGGTACATGGGTTCAGGTGGATACTCCATTAGGGGCAGGGGAGCAAGTGAGGTGAGAGCAAGCGGGGTCTGATGTGGTTGAGCTGTAGCTTAGAGCAAAGTTACTCTTGAGTTCATGTGTGTATGCCATTGCTGCAGACTCTCATTTGTCTTCAAGGCTCTGAGACAGTGGGCATGGCAGGCTCTCACATGTAACTGCCGGAGAGGTGAAGGAGGAGTACCTGTGCTCTGGCATGGGTGACAGGAACCTGGCAGCAGGCTGTAGTTGGCATGGCCTCAGGCAGTGAGTAGCCCTTGACACAGGTACCAGCACTGTCCTTTGAACTAACCTCTGCCTCGTGTCCCTCCAGTGAGTATGATGAGTATGGGTTTATGACTGTACCTGACTATGAAGTTGAGGACTGGAAACTTCTGGCCAAAATTCAAGCCCTGGAGATAAAGTCCAACAACCTGCGGAGCCAGGAAGTAGTGGAGAAGCCCCTCCGTGACAGGTGGAACAGCGTTGGAGAGCTGAGCCCCTCAGCGGAGCTGAAGAGCTTGATCCGAAGTGGCATTCCAGTGGAGCATCGGCAACGGGTCTGGAGGTGGATTGTCAGCCGGCACTGCAGCCATCTGCCTGACCATTACCAGCAGCTGTTACGGCAGAGCAAGAGCACCGAGCACCCTGCCTGCCGGCAGATTGAGCTTGACCTGCCCCGCACACTGACCAACAACAAACATTTTTCCTCTCCTACCTCCCAGCTCATCCCCAAGCTCCGGAGGGTGTTGCTGGCATTCTCCTGGCACAATCCTGCCATTGGATACTGCCAGGGACTGAACAGGTGAGGAGCCAGGTATGCTGCTTCTTCATTGGGTAGCTGAGATACATGGGGTACACTGAGAAAGTGTAGACACATTCACAAGGCTGTAATTCAAACAACCCCAGCCTCATGCCTCTCTAGAATTCTGTCCTTCTGTCCTAGGTATTTTGCTGCAGAATTCTGCATTTGGTGCCTTTTTTCACCCAGTGTTGTTGCTGGGATCAAGCATCTCCACAGTTGCAGAATAGGAAGGAGCAGCTATGGGAGGTAAAGAGAGGCAGTCCCAGAATAACAGCATGAGGTTGAATTTCTAAGTCTTAATGTGCTCAGCAGAAGAACAGCCTGGTGATTCCCCTTTTTGCTGAGAAGAGTTGGAGGAAATGTTGGGGAGTGTTAGAGATGTGGTTGCAGCAAATGACGTGAGGAGAGGCTGAGGAAACTGGGATTGTTCTGTCTGGAGAAAAAAAAAAAGGTTCAGGGAATGAGAAAGCTTCTTTCACTTCCCAAAGAAGGCTATAGGGAAGATAAAACCAGACTTCCTCCAAATAAAAGAGGCACTGGGCACTAGCTGCAGGACAGGAATTTCTATTTGGACCTTTTCATATGAGAGAAATCTGTGTAAGCTATTCCTGTTGTTCTTTGGATGGTCTTCAGAAAGACATTTTCCACTCTAGAGAGCCCTTGATATTAGTTATCATCTTTCTAGTCTGGCTGAAAGGGAGTAAGTCAGAGTTGAAGGTGGTAAGGGCTGTAGAGTAATGTATAGGAAGGTTAGCTATGTCACATAATATGGAGTATCTCAAGAGTGAGTTTCCTGTATTGAAATAGCCAAAATCAGCACACTGCTTAACTTCAGCAGATCTACAGAACATCCCATTAGCTGGGAAGTCTGCTTTGTCGCAACAGTTCTGTATTTGATGCTTCCTGTTTGCTGACAGAGGCGCATGGGAAAGAAAATCACAGCCCCATGGTTCCTTCAGAAGCCTGCAGAACAGATCACTTGCCTCTCTGACCATCTATCCTGCCACGTTTGATGTTTTGGATGCTCATGGAGCTGAAGGCATGCCAAGAGGAATCTTGGATTCTACAGTTCCTGGGCTGCAGTCTCCTCCTGCAGTGTTGCATTGTCTCACCATGTCTTGTTCATCACAGATTGGCAGCTGTTGCCCTTCTGGTCCTGGAGGATGAGGAAAGTGCTTTCTGGTGCCTCGTCCATATTGTGGAGAACCTAATGCCGGCAGACTACTACAGTGACACACTGATAACATCACAGGTGAGCTGGGCAGCCTCACGTCTGCTTGGACTCTGATGCAGTGATTTACAGCAAAGGTTTAAAAGCAAGCAGTCATCTTGCAGTGTGTTTGATTTCTCTTAGCACAGTGATACCAACTTGCAATCCCTTCCATTGCAAAGGTGTTGTAGATCTGAGAATACAAAATTGTTAAACACAGGAGCAGCAAAATTGATCCCCAGCACTAGGAAACTGGGCACCACTCCTGAGTAATCACTTGAAGGTCAGGTTGGTTAAAAGGAATGTGCCCATTAATTGCACAGTTAGTTGTTTTAAGAGGGACTAATAGAGGTGCAGCTGCCAACTGCGACTTTTTATGTCCACTGTACTTTCCTCAGTTCATGATCAAATACAGTGTTAGTTCTGGCTTGGGGTTCCCTACAGATCAGAAACCCCTTTGGCCATTTGATGTTAAACATTGTTCTATGAGTTACTTACCCTCCTGGTTCAAAGTCACTGGATTTCAAGATTTTCAAGATGTGTTGACTTGATTCAGATATACTACGTCCTCCCAGGCAGACATGGAGCCAAGATAAATCCCGTATAGCTCAATGGAATTGTAGTTGTGTGCCCATACCACCCACACCCAGCAGTGCTCAGACTGGTGAGCCTGGCCATGACCTTCGTGTCTTTATTGTGTGTGGTCCTCTCAGAGAGAAGAGGGTTTTATCTGTGGGCCCACAATAGATGAGTCTATAAGCATCAGTAGCTGAGAGTGACTGATTCTGCTACTGAATTGGTTGACTAATGTTTACTGGGGCAGTGGTGTGCTGGTGGAGAGGCCAACCCACAGACTGGGGAAGCAGCCAAATCACTGTGCAGATAGAAAAATGTCTATCCGAAGCAGGTAGCATTAGCTGTGAGATACAATAGGCAGCACTCTATACCTGACAAATAGTGACTGACAGGGACAGCGTGTCAGACTGAAGACACAGAGGCTCCTCTGTGTTTGGTGAGAAAAGACTGTCAGCTGAGGGAGCCTTTTTCAGAAGGACTTCCTGGCCTCATGGTTGGTCCCTGAAAGTCTATCCAGGACCCACATACAGAGGAATGTCTAGCGTGATGCTTTGTGGGGTGCTTTGATAAAGTGAAAGCTCTGAGTTGTCTGGAAAATTTAAGGTTTAGCTCTTGCAGATTTTGAAGACCAAGCATATCAGCTCATCTAATTTGTACTACTGTGCCACAGCTATGTGGGCTGACATGGCTAGGGCAGTAGTATGATACGGCACAGGGAAAGACCTCACCATGATCTTGCTCCTAGCACTTCCCCTCATGAAGTCATGGCTTCCCTGAGATGGAGGTTTTATAAACCTGGGTCAAGGATCTCAACAGCTGCATTTCTGTGTCTCAGCTCATGCAACCAGAAGCAGAGCACAGGCAGTACTCAGACCACAAAGAGAAGCTAACTGAGAAGGTCAGGTCCTGCTTGCAAAGTCAGAGGGATTCTAGAAATTTATTCTGTTGGGCCATATGCAGTCATTCAGACCAGGGCAGGTTTTAATCTGTGTCATTCAGTTGGATGCTTATGGCATCACAGGAAATCCCAGTAGGACCAATGCAGGAAGATAGGGCAGCATTTTACCTCTGGACTTTGAGGTTGGGAAGGAATGTGATCCTCTGAGTGAAAAGAATGTAAGTATCTCTGCTTGCATGTTGGCCCTCTTTCAGCTCCACACCTTGCAGTGGGTACAGCGTAAAGTACGCTGCTCAGTAATTTTGAAGGGTTGGGAAAAAAAGGTTTCTCTGCTCTTCCGAGGGTGTGGTTAGGCTAGAAGGCAGCACCAGTGATTATTGTGGCATGCGTGGGCCACTGTCCCGTTGCGCTGCTTCTCTCCTCCAGCACCAAAACTGCTCTTGACTAGGACTTCAGTTTTTTCTTTTTTGTCAACTTTAGGTAGATCAGAGAGTCTTCAAAGACTTCCTGTCGGAGAAGCTGCCTCGCCTCATGGCTCATTTTGAGCAATATCGGATTGATGTCTCACTCATCACCTTCAATTGGTTTCTGGTGGTTTTTGTGGACAGCCTGGTCAGCGACATCCTCCTGCGAGTCTGGGATGCCTTCTTGTACGAGGGAACTAAGGTGCATCTCTCAGTCTAGGCCTTCCTCCCATCTGCACCACCTGTGTGGCATGATGGCACGGTGGTGGACATACATGTGTCAAAGAGATGCGGGGTTGAGCATCTTGTCTTATCCTGCCTGTTTCGTGGGGTGCCTTGATGCCTCCCAGCCTCTGTTGTCTGTGTACTTGCTGCCAGTAGGCAGACCTAGTCCCTGATTCTGTGCACAATATCCCTGTCACTTTTTAGCAGGTAGTCCTGCTATAAAACAGCTCTCTGAGAGACTGTGATGTCTTCTGCTCTGTGACCCAGACACAGCTGAGAGTATGACAGACACAGGGAGCAGAAAGGTCGGCAGAGAGTTAGTATCTGAAAATGTGAGTCTTGCATTGCCCTTGTGCATAGGGAGACCTGGAGAATTCTTGTGAAATCCCTGTGGGTCCTTTTGGAGAACCTGGTATGCTCTAGGGTTATAGATTAGCTTACAGAAGGTAATTCTCTTTGGATTAGCTCTGTGCTTCTTTAGGTGCTTTCTAATGCAGCCTAGTGAGAGCTGGAGCCCAGCGTCCAGCCTGTCCTGCAGTGCTGTGTGCCCACCACATGTTTTACGCCAGGAGGGCCTGGTCCCTCGACTGACTAACACTCTGTCAAATATCTTTCAACCCTCCAGGTGATTTTCCGCTATGCTCTTGCGATTTTTAAATACAATGAGGAGGAAATCCTGAGAATTCATGACAGTGTGGAGATCTACCAGTACCTGCGCTTTTTCACAAGAATGATCATGGATGGCAGGTAGGACTGTGTGTTGTAGACAGCCTTCCATCTTGGGTTTGTACTTGCTTGCCTGTTAGGTCAGCCTAAAAAGAATTGTGGCCAGTCTGTTGAGAGAGATTCATACACGTTGTCAGGTCCATGGGATACGGATCAGTTTGTGTCTTTTTAACTTTCCCTTCATGGTGTAAGTTAAAGCCTTTTTGGCTTGGGCAAAGGCATGCTACAGCAGAGCAGGCCACAAAGTCTGGGCCAGCCTTCATCTTGCAGCAGCTGGAATTTGTGCTGCCACTTGCTGGGTTTCTCTCAGCTGTAGTTGTGGTGTTTGGGAACACAGCACCACTCGCGACCTTTAATGGCAACATGTGTCCGAGAGGAAGATTTCTGTGGTCAAAATTGCTCAACGCTGGGCCTATTCCTTCCCCAGGGACTATCAGAATTGCTTCTATTCCACCATCTCCTGACTGGTGGCTGCACACTGGTACCTTAAAAGGTGATGTGGTGTAAGGCTGTTTAAAGCATTGCTGGGTTTGTGTTTGTGTGAGAAGGAATTGCCTGTGATTCCTTTAAGGCACTGCTGCTTGGGAACTTTTGAGCTCAGAGAGCTGAAATCTGAGGCCCTAGTCTTTGTCTACCCTAGGAGGCCCTTGGCATATCTGTTGCCATCTGTTACCAGTCAGTAAATCGGTTCACCAAACCTGTCTTTTCTGTCGTAGGAAGCTGATGAACATTGCCTTCAATGACTTAAACCCCTTCCCCATGAAACTACTGAGGAACCGACGGTCAATGCACAGAGAAGAGCTGGAGGCAGAGCTGTGCGAGCTGGAACAGATCAAGGCAGCCTATGTAAAAGGGAGAGCAGAGCAAGGGCCTCAGGACCTGAAGGAGGTTGTTAGTGAAGAGGAAGAAGAGATTTAATAACAGAGTTCCTCATCACTTCCTTCTTACCTTGCAGGTCTTCAGTAGCAACTGTCTGTAAGAGACAGAGCAGGGGCAGAAAGGTGGTCACAGCAGGAGTTCATCTGCACCAGGAAGCAAGGCTGTAGGTATGGGACCATGTGGGGACCAAACCAGACTTTGTAATGGAGTGGAAGGTGTCAAAAGAGTTTTATCCTCTTTTGTACTTCTCCCCATTCAGCCTACTTTGCCCTGTGCCATTCAGAAGTACAGCTGAAGGTCTATAGGAAATACCAGTTGAGGTACCATGACAGAAATTGACATGGTGCAAAAGACTCAGCCAGGCAGGCTTCTTATACCTTTTCTGATAGAGGCTTGAAAGAGATCTTTATGTACAAGTGAAATCACCGGAAATAATGAACTGAGAGCAATCCCTCATTGGTACCTAAAGCTTCTGAATTGGTGAGGAAGGAAACTGGCTCTTTGAAGGCATGGTGCCTTCAGTGGCTAGCTGCCAGGAGACCGTATGTTAAACATGGCAGTTAACTGAGTCATGACATTATCTCGAGATGAGTGTTGGGCCTGAGGAAGTCCTGCGATTGGAGGGCATCTTCCCATGGGGTTCAGGCAGGAACAAATTAAATGGGTTGTGGGAGAGTGGAGTTGCCTCTGCAGTTTATTTTGGTTGCTGTGGAAGTCCATGGTGCCTGGCTGGGAAATGCTGGGAGCTGCCTCTCCTCTTTGTTTAGCTTTGAACAGAGCCATCTATGGGTTGGCTTGACACTGGCAGCACTATGCCTTCCAGAGGTGAGTTTGCTCCAATTCAGTGGGAAACCAAACACAGCCTGGCTGCAGGCAGGGCCTAATGTTGAGACTTTGACTACTGGAGGTGCTTGGGGTTCTGACTGCCTCACACTTGGCCAGGGTGAGTGTGCAGCCATCTCTCTCTGCCTCACAGTTCTGCTCCACCTGTGCTGGGTTTCCACATTGATACCCCTGTCTCTGACTCCCATTTGTAATTTCTGTGGGAGTTCCCAATATTGAAGGTGTTTGACCCATGGAATATTGCACTCTAGGGGTGAACTGCAAACCACTTGGACTAGGTCACAAAGGATGGCTTGATATTCCTTAGAAAAAGCATTAATTTCCCCTGAACCAAGGAGCTGGCCTCCATGGGTCTGGCACACAGAGGTGCCCTGCCTACCTCTGGGAATGGTCTCCCCTGCCTGCCAGGCTTGCCCATCGCCTGGGCTGGATGCCCTGCCTGTGCAGCTCAGTTCTCCAAACTCTACCAGAAATGGCACCTGCCTCAATTCACCTGAGGCACGTGGTCTGCCTCAGCTCTGCCTTAGGCGCAACTGAACAAATAAGACAGTTTCAAAGAATTATAGAAGTCTGAGTTGGGAGAGACCTGTGGAGGCCAACCACGCAGTACGGAAGTAATCAAAGTGGAAATGAAGTTTTGGGAACAGTGGATGGATGGACGAGAGTGAGGTAGATTCCCTGCATGTCACCGACAGCTGTACACATTGAAAGTATGAGATGAGAAGAAAATGCTAGTGGAGTCTTGCAACAATATCTCCAAAAAATGCACTAGTTTTAATATGATGCCACCTAGCTAGAGAAGATCAAAAGGCAGGTTTTTCTTTGCAGATGATATTGCTAATCTGATTTACTCACACCATTATGTGCATGGGTGCACACAAATACAGATTTTGCTACTGTAACGGACTTTTGAAAGGCATTATCTTTTAAATCAAGATGATGGAAATTAGAGGTATACTTAACCGTGATATTTTTCCTAGAGCCTTTTGCAGCAGCTTAAAAATATTTTATTCCATCCTGCCCTTATGTTTTTTTAAAAAAGGCATTTGAAACTTGCATTGTTGGACCAAACCATAGTGTGATGAATGTCTATAGTATATAAATAAACATTGGTTTATGTGGTATGTAATGACCCATTAAAAAAATATTTTTTTCTGAAGAAGACATAAAGACCAGGCTGTTTTCCCTGATGGGAAATTCTGAAAATAATTTTTAATTCAAATCAGAAGGAAAGGACATCTCAGGGTTGTTAGAAGTTTTATCATCTGTTGTGTCTTCACCAGCTCTTGGTTTTGCTCCACATGTGTATTCGCTGAGGGCCATTTCTTCTGCTCCACCAACTAGTCACTTCTACTGACAACTCGTCTCTTGTGATCATTCTTTACTAAAATGCAGTGGATGCAGGAATATCTGCAAGGCCTATGCAGACCTGCACCGTGGAGCCAAGCTAGCGTATCCCCATGGGCCCTACTCCCCTTCTGCTCTGCAGGCTTTGGGGCTACAGAAGAGCACTGAATTCACGTCACAAGATGCCAGCTGCACCCAGAGGTTAGCTTAGCCCTACACAAGTACCTTGGGCCTCTGCCAGACCTGCAGCGAGTGCCAGTCAGTGCTGGGGGTGTTTTGAACAGAGGTGTCATGGTTTTGGCCAAAGTGGCCAATGGCCGGTGACAGATGGTTCCCCCCCCAGCCTCTCGTGCACAGGGAGGAGGGGGAGAGATGAAGAGAGATTTAGGAGTTTAGAAGAAACTAAACTGATGAAATATTAATAACAAGATAAAAAGGAAAATAATGAAATAGATAGAGTATATACAAAACCGTATTAAGCTCCCAGGATGATGTCACCAGCAGGCACTGGGACAGTCCCAGTGGGAACTGGGTTCCAGAGCTGGAAACAGGAACACACTGACTGGGATCAAAGGCAGATGAGCAGGCAGGGTCCTCGGATGTCAGCCTTTGAAGGAAGAGAGCTGACCCTTTGATCCCTCAACGTTTATACTGAGCATGGGGCAGATGGGATGGAATACCCATCTTGGTCAATTTTTGGTCACCCGTCCTGTCCGCTCCTCCCTGCAGGTGTGACCCCTCTGCGCTTTTCTGCTTCTGACCCTCTAACGGGACAAACAGCAAAGTTAGCTGACCTTGGTTGTTATAGCAATAAGTATAAGGAAGAGCGTCTGTGCATACCAGTCCTTGGCACAAACTGTCTTATCACTGTGAATGACCCATTTTCAGCACAACATGCTGTTAATTTCAGAGAGTTAGAAGAGGCCTAGCTAAGAAGTAAAATTACTGAACAGACTCTTGGTTCTGTTTTACCTCAAACCTTGAGACAAGAGGGTACCCCTGCATGAAGTGCACAAGGGTAATTTGTGCTGCCAACTGTTGTGGTTGCAGAATCATAGAATCACTGAGGTTGGAAGGGACCTCTAAGATCATCAAGTCCAACCATTAACCTGCCCTGACAAAAACCCCTTCTAAACCATGTCCCTAAGCACCTCATCTACCCTTTTCTTAAACACCTCCAGGGATGGTGAATCCACCACCTCCCTGGGCAGCCTGTGCCAATGTTTAATAACCCTTTCAGTGTAAAAATGTTTCCTGATATCCAATCTAAACCTGCCCTGACATAACTTGAACCCATTTCCTCTTGTCCTATCACTTGTCCCTAGGGAGAAGAGCTCAGCCCCCATCTCTCTAAAACCTCCTTTCAGGTAGCTGTAGAGGGTGATGAGGTCTCCCCTCAGCCTCCTCCTCTCCAGGCTAAACAACCCCAGTTCCCTCCGTCGTTCCCGGTAAGGTTTGGAAGAGTTTGACAGTCTGTAACAGAGCAGTTTGACCTGGTTGCACAGCCCCGTAGCTCCCTCTGCCTGTGTATAAAACGTGTGTCTTTCCACCCCAGAGTCAGCCTGTGCTGAGCTTTGCTGCATGCATATTACTTTTTAAATCAGGCCTTTTGTCTCTGCATTAATCTAAACCTTGGGATACCAGCTCCTACCCTAAAAAGGATGATTTTGATTTTTTTTTTCCCCTGCAGAACGTGCAATTAATCTGTAGATCACCTTGTGGCAGGACTGTGGGACCACTGAGTGTTTATATGGTTTTGAGAGGACAAACTGGTGCAGGGTGGCCAAGCACACGGAAAACCACTGCTGGCTCAGTAAGTCCATGAGCTGCAAACAGGTAGAGGCTGGTAGGCTTCCCCGCATCACCCCTTTTTTGGCCCTGGGTGGTATTGGGCTGGGAGGATCTTTGGTCTGAAGCGCTGTTACCTCCACGTGCATGTGAAGGTGCTAGTGAACAGCAGACATGCGTGATCCACTCCTGTATCCTGGCAGGCTGCCCCGGAAAGAGGCATTCCTGGGGAGGTTGTTTTTGTGTTGGGTTAATGTTTATCCCAAGCTTGAGCTTCTCATCCAGGGTGAAGGAGAGTGCTACGGGGAAAGGCATTGCCCACGAGCAGCAGGCAGCAACACCCGGTAGCAGGAGCTACACCACAGTGCTGTTTCTCCTCCAGCTTGCAGACTGGGCAGCCTCCACTGTCACAGACACAAGACCTGGGGCTGGCTCTCTTACCATTAAGAGCTCACTTTGGTGGCCGGAGCCAAAGCTGGGACCTCTCCAGCTGCTTCTCAGCGCTAAGAGCTCCTCTACAGAACATTAGCTCTGTCTGGCCTGGGGACATGCCAGGGGCAAGAAGACAAACCACCGTCCCACGCCAGGGCCATAGTGGCGGGGCTGATGTAATTTAATGCCCTCCGAGGTAATTCAGTCCCTTTCCTGGAGTTCCGTGACAGGCTGTGGGCTGCACCGAGGTGCTACATCATGAGAAAACACTTGTGTGTTTTCTGCTCAGCCTCAGGAGTTCTCCAGAGAGGAAAATGTCACACCAGGTTAGTAGTGGAAGACGAAATATCACTAATGGTGGCAAGCACATTTGGGGTGAGCAGTCCCCTGTCCCACTGCAGTCAGATGCTCGCAGTATGTGCATGGCCTGCAACCAATGGGACAAAATCCCCATTTCTTCTTGTTATTAACTGATGGCTTTCCACCAAGTGCGAAGTCTGGCTTTGAGATTCCAACTGGTGGATCAGTATCTGCTCTGGTTTTAAGCTTAATTTTCATAATACAGAAGTTCTTTGGCACGCTGGTAGGAAGCTTTGAGATTTGATGCAACATCCACAGTAAGTAAGATTAAATTTCAAGGTCCCTTGGGAAAAAATAGAACTCGTCTCAACATCACAGCCCCTTGCTGAAAAGAGTAGCTTTATTTTTTTCTTTTATAAAGTGATTCTGTTAGTACAAAAGTATTGTTTATGACAGCATTTTGTAGGGAGGAAGAGTTTCAAAAGGAAATTAAACCCAACTGATGTTTTTTGCTTCGTCTTCTGATAATGCAACATTCTTCAGTGTGATAAAAGCTTGTGCAGGTTGAGGGGGAATGCCGATGCCACAGACTCTGAAAAGACTTCCAGTTTTGATGCCGCCACCACAATGGCATATTAAATCAGCCCCTGAGGCCAGTGGGTGTTGCGTGGGCACAGCTTCCACCCTACCCCTCCGTGCCACCCGCCCCCGTACGTGGGGCACAGTCGGTCATCTTGAACTTCGCAGGGCTGGAAATAATTACAGCAGGAGAGGTGGGGAGTTCTTGTTAAATATGATACTAATTGGGTACAACTAATTAGCAGCTTCCTCCATGCAGCTCCATCCAAAGCTACCACAGGCAGGCCGGCCCCCTGGTCCTCATCAGGCTGGGATGAGTACAGTGCTTGCTGCAGCGCCTCCTCTCCAGTGTAGATGTGCTGGGCTGTGCGCCGGTACAACACAGCTTTGAATTAAATCTACCTGAAGGCATTGCCTCTGCAAACCCATCATGCCCTTCCGTCCTGGTTTGAGCAACGCAGGATTGATTTCTCTTGCAGTAATTTTAATTTTGAGTAAGATCTCTTCCAATGCTAGAGAAAACTGTATTTTTAGAAAAATCTAGTGTCTGAATTTGTGAAAATACTTACTTTATCACCAGCTGTGGTATGTGAGTTTCAAGGTCTCAGTGTTTTCGAGCCTTGCCAGGTGCCTGGATAAGGAGGAGTAAGACCCAGCCACTTGACCCAAGCTGGCCAACAGGATTATTTCATACCATGAATGGCACATTCAATATAAATTAGAAAGTTTGCTGAGGAGCTCTCTCTCTTCCTTGATGGCGGCGATCCAGAGAACTTCTTGCCCCACTGCTGGACCCTTGAGTCCTTCCCTTCCTCCCGAAGATGCAGCGCTCCCAGTGTCCCACATTTGCTGTCCCCTGCTGGGGGCTCACAGCTTCCTTCCGATAGAGTGGGCTGAGTATAATCCTTGTGTATTTTATATTGGTATTGGGACCAATATTGATTCTTTAGTGTTATTTATGTTATTCATTTAGTCTTATTCTATTAAATCTGTTTATATTTCAACTTCTGGGTTTCCTTGTTTTTTCCTGATTCCCCTTCCTGGGTCGGGAGGGGTCACTGAGTGATAGAATTACTGTCTAAATGACAGTAAGTTGTGGGTTCCTCAAACCATAAAACCCTCCTAGGGCTGCAAGGCACATCCCTGAGCAGATAGCCGTTTTCCCCCTGCCTCCTCTCACCCACGTCTGCGCCTGCTCCCTGCAAGGCAGGACCCTGCTCCCCAGGAGCCGCCCCAGCTGGGCGAGAGGTCCTTTGTCCATGGCTGCGCAGGTACCACTAGTGTGGCCACAGCGATGCAGCTCCTGCAACACAGAGCAGCCACAGCAGGTCCAGCAGCTTGCCCGCAGGCTGCAGTGCTGCAGGTGGTTTCTGGCTAGCCGTGGGCCAGTGGTGGTTGTTCAGTCGCGCTGCGGTCAGGCTCCCCTCCGTAACGCACTCTGCTGTCTGCGGTGGTAGCTTTCCACTTTTCATTAATTTGCACAGGCTGGGAAGAGATGTCCAGAGGTGACACCAGCCTGCCCCTGGCCCGATTTCTGGCATGTAAGGATATGGGATGGCAGAGAGTCACAGGGCACATTGCTCCAGCTTCTGCTGTCAGATCCCAACAGAAAACACTAAGAACAGTGTTTTCTTTGGGGCTGCTGGAGGCCCTTTACCGAGCAGGACAAGTGTTGTGCCGCAGCCACCTCCGCGGACACAAGCTGTCAGCAGCGGTTGCTCAGCCAGGCCCTTGCTGTTGAATGACCAGTTGAGAAGTCCCAGGAAAGAAGACAGAGTTCACCCCAATCACTGAGGACACCCCTGTACGGGTTCCAGTCCCAGCTACCCCTTCTTAGGCTGCAAAGGGGAAAGGGCAGGAAAACCATTCACTTTGTTAGCACCTAAAACAGCTCTGGGGTGACTGGCATAACTAGTGGCCCTGCAGTGTACAGGGCTGAATGCAGCAGAAATGTTTTCCACAAATAACCTCAAACAAACACACCTTTATCCCCCCATCAGTCCTGCATGCAATCTTCTGCAGCTCAGTCAGGGCTGGAGCACAGCCTGTGAGAAAGGAAGCGCTGGAGATCACCCGTGCATCCACACCTGACCTGTCTCGTACTTCTCCAGCGTGAAGACGTGAGCACGGCTGCAAGTGTCTTGAGCTTTTCCAGAAGTCATCCCAGTTCCTGCAGGCAGGCCAGGTCTAGGAGAGCTGCTGCACAGGCAGCCACGGTTCGTGACCACAGCTGGATTGCTTCCCGTGCTCCATCCATGAACAGTGCTTCTCAACAGCTGTGTCTCTGTGCGACTCCTGGGGTTGTCCCCGCCTGGCACCTGGCAGCAAGGCATGGAGATCACTCCTGGGGGCTGTTGGTTGCTTCTGGAATTCTGCTCAACTTCCTCAGAGGATCTGGTGGGGGACTGCTCTTGTTGAAGGTCTGCTTTTCCTCCGCTAAAAGGACTTTGGGTGCCTGTAGGGACTGGCAGACTCCGGACTCACCAGCACAGAATCGAAGCAGAGGCAGCTGAACTGCAGCATCCCACTTGCGGAGGACACTCACTCTGGCTCAGCCCGGAGCTGCCACTGCTGTCCACAGGCCGGTGGGACTAAGGCAGGGTGATGAGCCAGCTGCCTCAGGCTCTGTTCAGAGGGAACCAGAGCGGTGACCTGGCCAAGGAAATCTCCTCTACCCTTTGAGCTTGGGCATTGCTGTTTACTTGCCAAGTTCCTCACCCAGGTTACCAGGCGGGCTTGTAGTGCAGCCCAGGTGCCAGCTATTCCCAAAGTCTGAGCTCTGCAGGCATGAGACGTTTTTCAGAGCCATTTGCCATCAGCGAAGGCCCTGCAGCTTTGTGCCCACCTGGGCCAGTGTCCTTCCATCCGCTAGGAACCGCCGGGCCGGCCAGAGATTGCCAGCTCAGTCCGTGCTGCAGGAGGGGTGTGTGAGTGCGGAGATGGTGGTCCCACGGAGGGTTCAGGACCCCGCCGTTGGGTACCCCCTGTGCAGACGATGGTGAAGCGCTGACGCTCTCACCGTGATGTCCTGGCAAAACCCTCACAGCCTGCCTCCGGGCACAGGACCTGGGGGACCCACCAGCAGCGGTGATGGTGGCAGGGCACCGTGCCGGTGGGACGGGCAGGCCCAGGGAAGGCAGAGGTGTGTGACCACTCTTCCCCGCTCCCCCGCCCCCCTATCGGAGGGGCTCCCCCCACCACCGCAGCAGAGCGAACCCCACGCTTCCCGTGGCCCCCAGGTCGCCCGCAAGCCGCGGGCACA